>JBCJKE010416241.1:0-15441 GCA_039654525.1 Melibe bucephala | reverse complement strand
AGAGAGAGAGAGAGAGAGAGAGAGAGAGAGAGAGAGAGACAGAGAGACAGACAGACAGACAGACAGACAGACAGACATACAGACAGACAGACATAAAGATTTTGGTAAAGAGTTTATACCGACGGTCGCATGCAGGTGACAATGCAGAGCAAAAAGGAAACAGTGAACAGCCTATATAGGTTAACAGACGAAGGGTTTAATCTTAAGTCAATGATTTTTCTCTCATCATTTCCTGGTACAGGTTTTTTTGTTGTTTTTTTTTTCAGCATTAGGATAGGGTGAGAGGAGACAAGATTTATTATGATACGATCTTCCACGGACTGTTTGGGATAAGGATCTTCAACCTTTTAAGGACAGACACGTAATAGCATTGGGTTGAAAGGCATTAAGTCACTAATGGATGGTCAAGCAAATCAACAGATTGATGACAGGCATTTGCCTACTGTTCCTGTCGATCACCCTCGATAGAATTTTAGTACTGGTGTATCAGAAATGAGTATCCTAAGAACAGACGAGAAATATTACGTTATTCAGATCTTATGAGTTCATCGCATCTGTCTGTTTGCCTCGGGTGTGAATTATAAATGGTGTGAGACAGTCACTGTCATTGTCTGTTTCCTTTTGGGAAGTCTAAGGTTTCACACCTAACCAATCTATGACTGTCTTATGTCTGTTTATTGCATATGTGGCTCCATTGTGTGTCTTCGCCTCAGTTTGAAGTGAGCCACAAGCTTTTGGCGTATTTTTGTGAAATGAAGCGAAGGTTTTCAATGTTAATTGAGCACCTGTCTGTCAAAAATAGGGGATTTCTTGAACAATCAATGGCTATCTGTGTTTACGGTCGTGGAAAAATTCTTCGACCATGTAATAAATGCAAATATGCAATAAGAGCAAGAATCTATCCTCATTTTAAAATGACAATACATTGAAATATCCTAGTCATCCTCCTCCCCATTAATGCTTACATAAGCATAAGGTTGCGTCATTGTAGAAGAGGAGGATGCTTTGATAAGCCTACGTAATATTTTCTAAAAATAGACCACTTCCCAACAAAGACCACCTCCCTACAACGACCATTTTCCTTTTTCCCAAGGGTGGTCATTGTAGAGAGGTTCCACTGGATCTATATTCTCAAAATTGTCATTTTTATCCTGTATATTTAAAAAAAAATTTTAATTATATGTTAAGGTTTAATACATTCTCACTGATAACTGGAGAACAAACCTTGCAGCAAATTTGGAAGCAGTGGCAGGAACTCTTGGTACAAAAGGTCATGACTGCCTCCACCAATAGATCTGAACAATGCTCTCAGCAACAGGAAATAATTGTAGGGCTCATTGGCAGACAGGGCTAACTCCATGGAGCGGTTGACAATAGTGTGAAGGTGTGGCTGAAAAGATTGAATCAAGCACTCTTCCTGATAAATTGGGTTTTCCATCCAGAGATGATGCAATAAAGGATCTATAAGGTGATTCCACTTCAACCAGTGCATTCAGTAAAATAATGCTTGCCTCAGGGGGCAAAATGGGGGGAAATCCGAGGAAAGTAACCTCTAAACAAGAGAGTGCATGGCCTCGAGCTTTGATTTTTGTTTGTCTTACTCACGTGAGCATGACAGACAAGATCTATATTTACACAAAAGGTTGATGGGGAGGTGACAAAGCACCATTGGAAAATATTTAAATAAGAACAACGTTTTAAAATAAGAGCAATGGTTTTACTGGAGTGAAATCACTTCCTTATAAAGCATTTGACAAACAAAAATGAGTCATTACTTTCTAAAGGCAATAGAAGTATACAGATGAAATGTTTTTATATTAATTATAGAAAAATAACAACAGGAAAGCAAGTGTAAGACAGAGACCATGTTTTCTTTTGAGGACAGATGAAAAAATTGCAAGGTGAGTGGGACAATGCTCTAAATAAAAATCAAAGAGAAAACTTCCTTTTTCTTTTTTTTTAAATTCTTGTCTGTTGTAACAAGCATGCCTCAACTTCTTTTAAAAAAAAATAAAGAATATAGGTAATTAATTACCCTCAGCATGAGCTCATTCTCAGCAGCAAATAAAGACACTGATCCGAAGACCATCTTGAATAGCTTTAAATACAGATTTGACCTTTCCACATTAGCTGCAGAAAAGAAGTGAAAGGTCATAATCATATCACGCATCATTTTCACTTAATTAAAACACAATTCATTCAAATCTTCATAATAGATACAAAATCTAAATCTTTGCTACTTAAATCTCTTTAAAAAAAAAAAAAAATTTTTTTCCATAGAAAAGAAACTACAAATAAACGAAAAGATAAAAGCCTCTTAATATAGACTCAATAAACAGTTGTAATTGATCTCATTTGACAGTTAAGAAATCTGTATTTTTTATCAGTAAAAATATTAGAATTATTTTTGACGAGGGCTCTTTCTCCTTTTTAGGTGGCTGATGAAAATTGACTGAGACTTACATCCCATCTCATGGATGCGCTCAAGGAGATACTCTACAAGAATGGTAGCAAAAGTTGCAGATGTGGAAGTGTGGGCTAAAAATGAATTAGCGACAATCTGTGTGATAAAAAAATAAAGTTTCATGATGAAATGAATTTCTCTAACTTAAATGTTCTATGTATATATAATGCAATCTTTTCAAGTTAAGATAATTACAATAATAATTTGATAAAACATATAGTAAGTGCTAGGTCCCATTATGGTAGATTAACTTTACATAGATTACAAAATTGAAGAAGAAAAAAATACCTACCTGAAGAGCAAAGTTTCCATGGATTCTGTCTACCATGTACTATAAGAGTGCATGAAAAAAATAAAGAAAAATTAGCATGGACAGTAATGTAATAATAACGTATAAGGTTGGCGGTTATGATATAATGAACAGTAATGCAATGACAGGTAAATGGCTTAAGCTACCACTGTAGATCACTTTGATGCAAAATTTCACAAACCATCATGAATTCTATTTTCTTGAAAAAAAAAAAAAAAAACCAAAAATCCAGAACTAATTACCCCAGCTTTAAAAAAAAAATTATAATTAAAAAGCATCTCTAGACTTCAGTTTATAAAAACACAAAATGAATAATATAAGTCATATCCCATTTTTGGACAATATAAAAATGTGTAAGTTTTTGCTAATGAAATCTTAACTAATAAAATATGTCACATTACCTCAATGACTGAAGAAAAAATTTCTTTGAAAGATATTGGAGTAAGCATTGTGAACTGTAAAAAAAAAAAGAAGAAAAAAAAAGAAGAAAAAAAAAAGAAAAGAATATAGTTACATTAATTACATATAGGTAAATCCATTAAGGGAATAAATAACTGGTGTTTGCAGTTCAGGGCTTTTTTTAAATTTTTTTTTTATTTCTTGTTTTGTAATGTGTTTCTTTTTACTTGCTTTGGGTGTTTTTTGGGGGTTTTTTGTTCTTTTTTTAAAGAGATCTCTGTGATGGTTAGCAACTATAAACAATTATATTGAGCGACCAGTAATGCATTTCAAGAATCCATGTCATGTCTCCTTAAATATTGGATACTCAGATTATGAATTGTGTCAATCAAAGATTTAATGCCATGCATAAACAAAAACACTTACAATTCCTGCAAAATGCTCAAGAGCCTCTTTCTCTTCTTTGACTTTGACTGTCTGCAAGCTTAAATTTAAAAAAAAAGAAAAAAAAAAAAGAAAGAGAGACAGAAAAAAGAAAAGGGTTTGAAAAAGAAATAATATGTTTTCAGTTATTTTTTTCTCTCATTTGTCTTTTATTCACCACAAACATATCTTTATACATACAATATTTCCTTTAATGTTCTTCTAAAAACTGTAAATGTGTGCCAACATTTTTAAAGACCTTCACTAACGCTTTTAGTTCTACTAACTATATCTAAGAGAGTAATTTTCGGAAACCTTTGGTTTTTGAAATTTTGAAAGGGAAAATCTCTGGGAAAAGGGAAGGGGGGTATGTA
Source organism: Melibe bucephala (assembly GCA_039654525.1). Taxonomy (NCBI): domain Eukaryota; kingdom Metazoa; phylum Mollusca; class Gastropoda; order Nudibranchia; family Dendronotidae; genus Melibe; species Melibe bucephala. The sequence goes on along the minus strand of JBCJKE010416241.1, from coordinate 11,471 downwards.
AAGGGGGAAAGGAAAAAAAAAAAAAAAAAAAAAAAAAAAAAAAAATGTTGCATACCTTGGTGAGCGCACATACAGGCCACCATTTGGATTGACACATATGGTGTATATATCTAGGGCCTTGAGAGCATACTTGAGAAGCCGTACATAAACCAAAATTTCTTTGGGTAGAAACTGCTTACTATTCCCTGTAATATGGGAAAATAATATGAGGCCAGTTACAAAACAAGGTGATTAAAAAACAAATAAATGTATTAACAATCATAGCAGCAAATTTAAATTTATCAGTCTTAACAAAGTCCTAACAAAAAACATAACAGTAACCCTTCGTCCGACAAGAAACAAAAAGACAATAAAATTAAAAGAACAAAATTTAAAATGAATTGTAAAGAGCTGCAATGCTAAGGGCAAAAAAATAATATATTTAATAAGATAAGAATATACAATAACCAGATCTAATGAATAAAAAAGATTCAAGTTATCTCAGATTTTTTGCCTCAACCTTGTAATTTTTAATATTATTCATTGTAATGTTGTTCTTGCTCTACACTTCAAATAATTATGAATAGCTTCTAGACCTGATGAGAATTTTATTACAGAAATGGATAGCTTTGAAAGCAATTTACAGGAAGAAAATCATTATGAATAGCTTCTAAACCAAATGAGATTTTATTACAGAAATGGATAGCTTTGAAAACAATTTACAGATAGATTACCCTATAAGCCATAAAAAATACACAAGAAGTTTCTGTACCTCCTCCATAAGCCTTGCAGCTCAATGTGCCCCATGTAATGGTCTTCACACCACAAACCAGAGTTTTCATCAAGCTTCGGCATTCAGACACTGAATAGGGTGTGTTGTGGTTAGGAATTACTCCAAAGCGCATCATAGGCTGTTTGATAAATTTTAAGCACTTATTAAGTTTCTTAAATTAGACATGAACCTAAAAATCATCAAAAGGATTATGATCATAATACAGTAGAACCTCCCTACAACCGACCCCCAAACAACGACCACCTCCACACAACGAACAAAAATTAAATGACGGATCGTTTTTGCTATATAAAATTATACCAAACAATGATCACCTCCATACAACAAACAAAAATTAAATGACGGATCGCTTTTGCTATATAAAACCATACCAAACAATGACCACATCCACAAAACGAACAAAAATTGAATGACGGATCGCTTTTGCTATATAAAACCATACCAAACAATGGTCACAACCACACAACGGACAGCGACCACACAAAAACGGTCTTTACAACAACCATTACCAACTGAGCCTATCAACGGTGGTCACTGAAAAGCAGTGGTAGCCGCTAAATGTTGATGAGATCAGCCCGTGATGACATTTGACCTGACGGAAGTCGTTCTGGATATTTTGTATGGCCTCATTGGTTAATAGGATGAATTACAGAATCCCGCCAGTCAGGTGATAAAGGAATCACGCTATTACACTAACAGACAGTGTCGGTTATAAAACGTACAAGCAAGGGCGGCAATATAGTACATATGCGTAAGTGTAATTATTATTGAATGTATTGTGCATGTAGTTAATTCACTGACCACACTTCGTGTAGAGCCCAGTGAAAAACTAAATGATGACTGGCTGCAAAAGAGGCCAATAAATAGTCTACCGGAACAAGTCATATGACAAGCATTCCTCTCTGGCCCCCATGCCTCACATGAAACCAATCTATGACTGTCTCGCGTCTGTTTATTGCGTTTGTGGCTACAATATTACGTGTCTGAGCCCCAGTTAGAAGTGGACCGCAAGCCTTTGATCCATTTTTGTGAAATGAAGTGAAGGTTTTTAATGAGTAATTGAGCATCTGTCTGTCAAAAACAGGGGATTTCTTGAACAATCAATGGCTGTCTGCGTATATGGCCCTGGAAAAAGAGCAAGAATCTATCCTCATTTTAAAATTACAATACATTGAAATATTCTTGTCCTCCTCCTTCCCATTAACACGCATAAGGTTGCATCATTGTAAGAGAGGGGAATGCTTTGATAAGCCTACGTAACATTCTAAAAATAGACCACTTTCCTATAAAGACCAACTTCCTACAACAGCCATTTTTCTTTTTCCTGAGGGAGGACATAGGGAGGTTCTACTGTACATTTCTGCATATGTGAATGTGGTGACTTTTTTCAGTGCCATAGCATACAGCACTCTCCACCTAAGAGCATGCCTCTTTCATAAAGGATGATTGCTATATCAAAAGAACAACTAATAAACACATATTGTCCATCATGTGTGGCTCTGAGCGGTGGGTTCAGTCTTTCATCTTTGTTACATACTTACAAGTCCATACCGACACAGTGCAAGCATTCAATGATGCGAAATCTAGGAGTGTTAGATTAAAGGTTTAACAAAATGTGTTGCTGGCCAAGTTTGTTTTGAGAAGCTTTCCAAGTGTATCAGTCTATTTTATAAAACACATTGTCTACACCTATACAGGGCCAAAGCCAAATTGATATTATGCTTCATAGTGGTAAAATTTCTCCCTGAGATGATGAAGTATGTATTAAAATGATGTTGCATATAAAGATAGCTGTAATAATACTTGTGTGTTGACAGGGTCCAACATGAAAACTTTTCCCAAGGCAATGTGTACTGTGCTGCCAGGCAGTGTTTTTATATATTTAAAAATAAAAATTTGTTGCATTTGAAAATTATATTATTAGCCACACTGTGTTCCTATGTGGTGTGTTCTTAGATGGAGACTGCTGCACCATATACAATATTCATTCAACCTCTCAATTCTGTCTTTGAAAACTAATTTTGAATTGTGACTCAAGATCAGCAAGAACATCACTTAAAATTCTTTTATGTGAAAAAATACAATGGATGAAATAGTAAAAGGACATCAATTTGCTTCAAACTCCTACTTTCTCTTCTTTATCTTTGGCCTCCACGCTAGTAGTAAAGAGTGACTGTAGTTTCTCATCCTTGATGGAGTCTGGCAGTTTACCATCTCCAGATGCAATCAACTGTTGGGCAATCTATGGGACAAATTTTATTTGTTGACAATATTAATATGATTATCTAGAAAAAAATTAAGGAGCTGTTTATCTTCAAAATAATTTAAAATTAATGTAATTGCCTATTATTAAGATGGTTCAATTCATTGCAGTATAATGACAACTATATTATGAGAAACATATTATTGTGAAGACCTCAAAAAATTAGATAATGTAATTCCCCTTTTCATTAAACAGATGTTAAACAGCAGTCACTAATTTGTTCAGAGTTCGTTCTGATTGGAACTTTCACTTATCTAGTCAGAAGTTATTTGTACAACATTTCCAGCTAAGTGAACCTCATTGAAGTACCTGGGCTGAAGTTGGTGCAGTAGTTGGCTCAGAGATTTTGAAAGCCTCATTTGAAGATTTGCTGGAGGGCGGGGAAAAAAAATAATTTAAGTCAGTACTTTTCATCAATTAAATGAAAATACCAGTATTGCTATTTCATTTGTTCTTTTTTTTTGCTTACAATGCAACCTAATAAAAGGAAAAACAAAGATTAAACAGCTGCTTCTTCAATATTCATAAATCATGTCAATCTCATTGTTCCTGAAATGTTCTTCACTTATTTTGAAGTCATAATCTGTCATCACATTGAAGTAAAACTAACATTACGAGAGATTATTATGCTTTTGTTTTATCATAAGAAAAGAGAATATGAAAAAATAATTGACAGCATAGCAAGAGGGCTAATCCAGAATCTATGATCCTTACAAATGAATCCATGATAGGAGATGCATTACTGCCCCAAAGGAGAGAGACCAAATATTGATTCAAGTTTATTAATATCTTTATCCAAAATGTACACAACACCTGACTATATTATTCAAGGATCATGGCACATAAATTTTCGGTAGCCAGTTTTGGCACAAACAAAAATCATTCATAAATAAACATTCAAATTATTCAAAAATGATTATATCCCATTTATAATGCTTTACTTTGTAGTGACAAAATGTGGATTATATAACGAATTATTAAACTAAATACAGCTGTTATCTGTAGCATGAAGAATATGGAGATGTTCATTAAATCATCGAATAGATTCACCATCACTGTACCTCTTACCATTTACTGAGCAATAGTGGAAGTTGAACCTTGGCAATGGTTTTGAATTTGATGACAAAAACTTCTGACATCCTCAAAAGTAATTCACGGCCCTGTTTATAATGAAAACAAGAAAAACATTGAAATTCCCATCTGTTAAGCTGTAAATCAATAGTTTACTGCTAATTCTAAATTTCATTTTCTATCTCACCAACTTCAAACTTTTAGATGAAACACTAAGCAATCAGACCCCAACACTATGAAATCTCAAAATGTTATACAATATTCCCAGAGGTACTTCACATTCATAGCTTTCATTTTAGCTTGTAAATTTTATTTTCTTAGATTTGAAATGGCTATAACTAAAAACTCACATTTCCGTTTTCATGTTCACTTTTGGTGCGAATACACTCCACCAAGTTCAGTAGAAGTTTGCATGACATGATCTGAATACTGCTGGGCAAAGAATCATCATGGACATTCTTCGAGAACAAGTTCACAGCCAGAGATAGATCACGCAGTGATAAATTATATCTTACATGATGCACCAAATCGGCTAAAGTGCTGTAGGCAAGGGGCCTGAAAAATGGAAAATGATTTTCTCTTATTTCCATTTAAAGTATTTTCGTCAAAAGTTCCCAAGTTATCTAAAGATGAAGACACAACAGAAAAGGAGGTAATGCGATTAAAATGATCACACAGTAGACTCCTAATAATACAAACTCCAAGGGACCTACGAAACTGGTTCGTATTATCAAGGAAAAATCAGTGATTCGCTTGTTCGTGTTAAGGGCCAAATTCCTGTAAAACGGGGTCATGTTAAATGAATTCCATTGTATTTGTTTTAAATTTTTAAAATGCCACAGCCCCCCCCCCCCCCTAAAAAAACAAACAAACAAACAACTCTTGGACTTGGACAATAAATAATAACAAAACATGAAACTAAGTAGTAGACATATGAATGAAATATTTCAGTGTACAAACCTCAATGATTCATAAGTGGTCCAGCCAGATCCAAAGAGAATGTTGTCATCAAATAATTTTTCAATAGATGGAACAAATTCTGGAATTGACATAGCATTGTTTTTCATAAACATAGAAATAAATGTATAGTCACATACTTAAAGTGATCAATTCCATTCAAATGTTGTGATCCCCTTTCTTATTTCTACATGACTGAGTGAACGAAAGGCATGAAAAACTGAGCAGACATGCTGTGCCCCAAATGCTAGTAATGGTGAGATTCTCCAGGTCTCAGCATGAGTTTTCACAATTTTATAGAGACATTAACGTATACACCAGTACATTTATGATGTATGAAAAGTTTTGTAAGCATATGATAAAAGCAGGCTGACAAGACATCTTAAGTGATAAGGTTCTTTTACATTTTAGTCAAGCTATCTCATACATTCTACTTTCCCCTTAGCTTTAATATTATTGTAGATTGACTGTCATTTTTGTTATTTTTATTGTCATTTTTATGATTACTTGTCTGAGGAAGAGTTTAAGCCCGAAATTGACTGTTTTGTTTTTTCTTTGATGTGAAGACTGTATATAAACTTTTTATATAGATAACACAGTCAATTTAATAAATCATTCTGCAGAGGGCATAGGACCGTAATAAGACCATTTTGAGCGCTATTTAATCATTATTCAGGGATATTTTAATTTTAAATAGTAAAATCAATCCCTCATTTTGAGTTGTAGCTTGGAGGTGTTCATTATTCAGAGGTTCTACTGTTCTGCAACCAATATGTTTGGAATTTACTTTTACCAATACTTATATAAGCATCATGTTTGTACAAGAACTACAAGTGATCATTTATATCCTACCACCTGATGTATACCCCAATACAACCCTCCACCATCCACCCATCTGCACTCTTACACACATGTACACATATCTTTTTGTTTAATTTTGAAAAGGAAATCATTTTCCAACTGCTCTGCGATATGAAATAAAATCACTATTTCCTTTCAGAGGGATAAAAATTTTGTCACATTCAAACTAGCTCATCTTCGCATGAAATATGCAGCTAAAGCATTTTCTGCATATTTTTTTCAAGTACTCACGATTTCTTAAGTCAGTGGAGAGTATGTGACGTGCAGCCATCAACAATTCCTTCCGCAAATGGGCAACTTCTTGAGGACAGGAAGACATTAATCCCAGGAGTCCCTGGACCATCTGCTGTGAATGTTTCGCCACTTCATCCTTCGAATAAAGATTTATAGACTGCTATCAGAAACAAGATAAATGTCATATTCCACAAAATATTTGGCAAACTTCCAACCTTATGTGGAAGTGCCTTTCACTTTCCTTCGTATTCATTTCATATAAGGAATACCAAGGAAAAGATTTCAAAATCATTCACATAACAATATTCTAAACAAGATTTCTAACTTTTATTTCAAAGACCCTAAAATATGGTAATCTTCTACGACAGATGTGGAAAAACCCCATTATATTGATGTGTTCACAATGTGAGTTCATGAAAATGTAGATGTAGATGTTACTGAGCCATGGCAAAGGTGCAATTTCAATGCTATTATTTAAATTAAAAAGATCCAGGTTTAAAAAGTTAAAAGAAAAGCATTCAAAGGTCAGTTTAGTGTAGTTGACGTGTAGTTGACAACTACTAAGCTGTCTAAGTGACAAAACTTGCAAAAGCAATACTTAATGTTCAGACTATGGCAGTCAGATTCTATGGTCGGCCAAGCAAAGAGACATATTCCAGCAATAACTTATAAAATGCATTAAAAGGTGGCAAGTTTCCAGTTACTGATAAGACAGCATAAATGGCTAATATAATAATGGGAAAAAAATGACAGATTTGTGAGGACAAAAGAGAAGAATACTTTCAATTCTTGGAAATTTGAGGAGTTTCAAGAATTTTTTTTCTCTAAGTGATTCAAGGAGTTACAAAAAGAACTTTAAGCCCTTAACTCCATGATTCTATGTTGATAGAAATAGTATTCCAAATACCTCTCCCAATGACAACAATGAATGGGGACTAAAATCTATTGAGTCTACCTTATAAATCTTGACAATGTAGGCCAAGAATGAAAGTGTTTTGATCTGAGCTGCAATAAAATCCACAAACACTTCTTTGTTGAAGGCTGGATTCAATTCTTGGAAATTTGAGGAGTTTCAAGAATTTTTTTTCTCTAAGTGATTCAAGGAGTTACAAAAAGAACTTTAAGCCCTTAACTCCATGATTCTATGTTGATAGAAATAGTATTCCAAATACCTCTCCCAATGACAACAATGAATGGGGACTAAAATCTATTGAGTCTACCTTATAAATCTTGACAATGTAGGCCAAGAATGAAAGTGTTTTGATCTGAGCTGCAATAAAATCCACAAACACTTCTTTGTTGAAGGCTGGACTGGCTCTGAAATAAATTGCATTAAGCTGCATAATGAATGTGCATCATCTTTATAGACATACTTTATAACAAAACATGTATAGCGATAAACAATCTTAAGCAAAAACAATGTTACATTGAAAAGCATTCTTAAATCAATACAAATGAAAATTCCCCATAAACCCAGACATCTAATATGAGATGATACTTTGCAGAATGACACATACCTGTGCTGAGCAGATGGTTGCAAGGTTATTGTATTCATAATCAAGGGAATGAACTCCATCATGTCATTTTGCACTTGTTGCTTGTACATTTGATACATAAGGACAACAATGATAGGCAGTTCTGCAAATACTTTCAGGCTCTGAATCCCCATTGGGATAATATTGTACTGAAAATATATCATTAAAAAAAAAAAACAACAACAATAAAAACAAATAACTGTTCATGCATAGTAGACATCAATCTTCCAGGTAGGTTGTCTTTTTTCCATTTTACTTGACATTAAAATTAATAATTTGCAAATCAAATTAGCTGAATTTCTCAGGTTCTGGAACGAAAACATATTTTTTTTACAATTTTGTTGTAAGAGGCTATCTTAAATAAAAGCATCTCACCTGAACACTTTGATTTTCTGCATTCTTTTTGTCTGTTAAAACAGTGGTCACCGTAAAAATGTCTTGCAACCAAACTTCCACATTGATGTCAGAGAGATCTTTCACCTTCTTCTGAGAACGGGGCTCAAAAATACGGGACAAATGGTTTGGAAGACTGCTGTATATATTCTTCACAAACTTCATGAACTCAGTTATCTGTGGGACAAAAGCAAAAAAAAACAAAACAAAAAAAACGTGTGGAAAATTTATGTATGGTTATGAAGAATATCATAGATCTTAAATAGGCTTACATGAACTGATAACTATTTCCTGACATGTTCAGACAGCTTCCAAGACAATATATGATTAATCAAAATATATACATAAATAAAAGACAACTCCAATATTACTGCTAAAATATATTTAATTTTCAGACATTACCTCTTCTGTCATTTGTGGTCTGTATTGCTTGTGAAGTTCAAGAATGATGCGGATGCACACTAAAACATTATCTTCATTTTCAATCTGTTAGAAAGAGAACAGTTTGGGTCACTGAGGATAAGTTATACAATAATAACTGCTGAGTTAAGAGGACTTTGAAAGGTTCATTTTTAGACCATCCCACAGTCAACTGATCAATATTTATTCATGAAATCAGTTGTAAGCATTACCTTTAGGAGACGAAACATGAGAGTAAGAATTTGCTGTACATATTCCCTCAAGTGATCATTGCTTGGGATCCGGTGGATAATTTCAAGCAAGAGCTTACGAAGTTGCTGATGGAGAAATAAAATAAAAAAAATAAAACCAATTTGTATCGTTGTTTGAGGTTCAAAAACTTTTGAGTACTAAGATTTTTTCCTATATGGTTTAGTCTAACTTGGCTCCCAATAACTATTAAATTCAGGAAATTAAACTGTTAACTATATAGCAAAACTATATTTAAAAAAAACAAAACAATGATGACTTGTTCAAATTTGAGTTCAAACTACAGGAAATAAATAACCAGACAAGCATACTGAAAAATACGCAAAAAAAAAAAAAAATTGCATGTAGTGAAGAAAAAAAAATGATTTGTTGTAACAGTGAATCAGACCTGTATGTTCTGTTCAGCGATGAACTGTGGCTCTCCTTCATCGAGAATCTTTAGAAAAACCCTCATCAGCTCTGCTAAAAATTGAGGGTACCGAGGAAGGGCCACAACACTCTAGAAAAGTAAGGAAAGTCATTATGAAAGAAACTTTTTGACTGATTTTATTTTGAACTATTTCAAAATATCCTTCCTCAAATTTAAAGGCATTTTAGTGGATAACATGTTTTACTGTTTACTTGTGGACATTTGTTGGAGCAGGGCAGCATATTATATTATGTACATGACATGTATTATGCAAATGACGATAAACTTTGCCACATATATGATCTATGATAGTCAGTCTTCTACTTTATCTACACCTTGTGTCTAATACAATGGCAACTTTTATAATGTCTCTCTCATGTTATATGTGGTGGCTTCAATGACCCCAAGGGTTATGTCAGCTATACCAGGCTCCCAAGCTGGACATGTCACAGGGTAGGGGCCAGACTAACTGGGGCCACAGACCTAGGTAGAAGACACTCATGTGCCTTGTAGGTTAGCTCATCTACAATGAAACTAATAAAAAAAACACCCTTCACTGCCCTTGAGGTTTTTGGGTGACAAAAGGCTATGGTAGCCCAGCCTGAGAAACAGGCTTTTTAACAGCACTAACAATTTATCAAGGTGACCAGTTGATGTCCCCACTTGTTATGACAAATGTTGAAGACAACAAAAGACAGAAAAGACACTCTGTCATTAAAATGGGAACTACTGCACTCTGCTGTCAATTTTAATTTTTAAATCATTTTCATTATTCGTCAAGAAAAACAGTATATATATACATATATATTCTGGTATTATCTATAACCAACACTTGCATTAATATAGTCCTCAATTTACTTCGTAACTTTAGTTTGACATTACAAAATCAATTCATGGTACTTGGTAATGACAATGAATTAAATGTTTTGGTGTACAGAAATAGGAAAGAATGTTACAGGCTTGGTTCCATCCCACTCACTCATGGGAAGCTTACCTCGAAACTTTCACTCAATGCTTGAGCAGCCTTCAGTTTCTGTTCAACGACTGAAATTGTATTTTAAGAATTATGAAAGAAACATTACTCAAGGAAAGTCTTAATTTATCCAGTCCGTTCATTAAAGAGAAAATATGATTATAAATGATATACTACACTTTATTTTAAAAAATGTATGCATGGATAAAATCAAATCAGCAATGCATGATGAGGAAGAAAATGTTATAACGGATATTCCAATTTTCATTTGAAAATGTTTTATTCACTTAAGGTAACACATATATATATACTTATTTCCACACACACACACATTACAAGCCTGATACTCTGTTCGTTGCACTGGAACCAACATTGAGATAAAGGTCTATTTCAAATCATCCTTAAAAATTATAAATTTTTCAGTTGAAAGCAAAAATTAGGACAAAAAAATTGGTACTAAAAAAAATAAAACCAAATGTATTGTCCCATTTATGAGTGGTGACTTTGAAAAAAGCATTACATTTTTTTTTTTAAGTGTCCTGGGCGAAGATCAAATCTACACAACCATCGAATTGCTAAGGGTGTGATTGTGAGTATGTGCAACGCACTGCGCAACTGAACCACTGTCCTCACATGACAAAGTTAGGTTTACAAACCGGATGAGATCTAAGCTTGATCTAAACCCCACTCCTGTCGGCTGGGAATAAGTGGCTGAATGTTTCTAGCCAGGGTAGATGCTTTAATTTCAAGAATCTAGATCTAGATTTATATCTCAAGTCTAATATTATTTTGAAAATTAGATTTCATAGATAGATTCTAGATCTATATCAAAATCTAGATAAGAATAAGATACATTTGTAGATCTTCAGTTAGATCTAGATCCAGATTATAGACCCCAAAACTAGATCTCGAAAATCTAGATTATAGCTTAATGGATTTAAACTTTCACTATGAGCTGATTGAGATTCCTAAAAATGGTCTCTAAATCTCTTTTCCATCCCTAGCGTATAGACCTAACACATTAATGAAAAGAAAGGGGAAGTATCAAGGCATTAGCAGTCGCGAAATGATTTCAGAGAGAATTACTGAAAAAAAGAATATACAGAGTTTGATTGAAAGAAAACGATCCTCCAAATTATCTCTGCTGAAACATGGAGGGGCTGAATCTGAATTTGAGCATGATTGGTTCAGTGGCTTGACCGCTTACTCTGATTGGACAAAATGTCAATGCCATAAAGTCCACAAATATATAAATATATACATAGATTCAATGTCCACTTTCTATATTGGATGATTACATGGGTATGAAACGATACATTGCAATCATAAACACT
>JBCJKE010415131.1:0-15452 GCA_039654525.1 Melibe bucephala | reverse complement strand
AGAGAGAGAGAGAGAGAGAGAGAGAGAGAGAGAGATAGAGAGAAAGAGAGAGAGAGAGAGAGAGAGAGAGAGAGAGAAAGAGAGATCTACACGTGCGCATACATATCTATAAGCCCTCCGTTCGATCAGGAACTTTTCTTCTCAGCTCTGCACGTAAGAATCTACATACTGCCGTTGCCATATAAACCGGAGCCTAAAGATAGCAATTCCTCGCCGCATTTCCTTTTCTTTTTCAATCAACTGTTGACGAACCAACTGCCCGACGAACACAGTGGGTAAATCCGAAAAGCTTCCGCGTCACCTCGCTTGGCCTCGGCTATTTGAAGCAATACGATTGTTTACTTTCATTATGTTCATCATACACATGCACACACAACACACACAACACACACACACACACACAACACACACAAACACAGCCTGTAAGGTCACGCCGTCCTGCCATCGACGTGCATGCTATCATCTCCCTTGAATTAGTTGAATGGGACTTGCCGATAGAATGGAGTAGAACATAGCCGAAGCGTCTGTTTGTCTGCACCTCCCGACGACAGGTAAAAACCTGTTGGGTTGGTCCTTGGGGGTTTTGAATTTGGCTGTCCTTGCTAGAGAAAGCGGGAAGAAAACAAATTTAATGATTATTATCATAAAAGTTATAGTAATAATATTTTCTCAACGCTTTTTAAGCAATTCAGGCGTTAAGTGAAAACGTTAGGAAGCGCTTCAAAGTATTTTGAGCTGTTGCCAGGGCGATTGACTTGATCGAGTATTTTATATGATAGATCAGATAGTGTTCATCAAACGTCTTTTCTTGAGAAAAAAAAAAAAAGCTCGATTAAGTGGCGTTGAAGAGTGTTTTTAATTCGATGTTTTACCTGAAGGATACATGTTTTCTTACTGCAGCATACGAATTTTCTATTGGATGTGCATTCATGTGTAAATATATGACGTACTCGAAGTGATACCCGCAAGTGTGTAGAGCCAGATGTGTTTTGTTTAGCGCTCTTTGCCCGAAACGAACTTTGTGTGTAAAAATGTATACTATCACTAACTAGAAGGATAAAAGTATATTCGTCTTTAGGATCACATTCGTTAAATAGGGATATAAATTATACACTAGCCAAACTCTAATTTCACAATGGATTCCAACGTTGACGGAGCAGACGGCACGAGCGTCGATGGACCAAATACAGAAACTAAACAAGAACGTGAGAGGTCAGTCGACAGAGTCGAGTGGACTTTGTCAGGAGACGATAATAGCTACACTCGTGTCATTACGATTCCACGTCACGTGAATCTCAACCAACTCAGTCAACCCAACGGACAGCCTGGTTTGAGGCATCCACGAGAGTTTACTTCAACACCAGGGGATTCACCCAACTCGCCCCTTTTCCAGCAAGCGTCGTCTGCATCAAGTGGTCACACTGATTCTACCCAAGCGGATGTCAGTGAGCACGTTACGCCTCCGGGTGTTGAAGACCAATCTGACATTCAGTTCCCTGGTGAAAGTGAAGCTAATGACGTTGTTAACTGCACTTTTGATGACGAGCAGGTCTCGAACGTGTCGAATCCATCACAAATCGATCACCTAGAAGAGACAGTGTTTGAATCACCAGAAATTTTACATCATCAAGGAATAAGCCGTAAAGTCTTATTTTCAAAGGGAAAAGGATTTGGAGCTTTCATTCCTTACAAGCCGTCCGTTGAGTTAGAGAGGTTCGTTAGGAGAGGCAGTAAAAAGAAGAATCGGGAAAGGTCCGAAATGTTTGTTCATTTGGAGGACACCGATGGTTGCACCACTGAAGACGATGAGTCAGAAGTGTCGGAACTTCGAATCGTGTGGGGAAAGACCATCGACACAGACGACGAGAGTATCTCTTCATCTCACTCCAGTCATTATAGGTCAGAGTTGCATTTCACACCCGTGAAGGTCGCTGGGCACCGATCCGACTCGGATGATCTGGAAAGACACCACAGCTTGCCACCCCCTTCCACCTTGTCCCATTCTCCTGCACGAGACACTTCCGGTGCCTCAAAGGCTAAAGACGATTATCACCAAGAACATTCTGAAATTTTCATTCCTGTTCGGAATGATAGCTTCGCTAAACCGGAACACAAGTACGCTTCGATTTGGACTGGGCAAGAGGCAGAAGAGGGTGATGGGGCTGTGGGTCTCGTCCATTATGACTTGCGGCCAGCTGAGGTTGCTCCAAACGAAACTGAACACTTTAGACATAATGTACAATTCGTGTCAGAACTTCAAACTGAGCTTAGCAAAACTTTAGATATTGATCCATCATTAGATTAGAATAAAGATGCATCTAAAAATCCCAACGGACCTCCTCCCTCAGTTGGCGGTGGGAAGAATAGAAAGAAATCGCTGTACAAATTGCCTGACAGTATTCTTAATCTTGGGATTGATACGAAGAACCTATGTGATGACAATGCAGTGGGTTCCTTTGTTGAGGCTGGAACGAGAACATATCATAGCGAGATTAATTTGACTCTCCCGTCTTTCAAAGGAGGGGGTAACAATGCAGTGGATAACGCTGACGATTCTGCCTTAGGTATCGATACACCAGAAAGCAAAGACATAAACTCACCCGCAGACGAGTCCACCTCTGAATCAGGCATCCTGTTGCCATTCGATACAAATGATCGCAGCTCTGTGGAACGATCAGAGAAAACAATTTCTGAACCCAAAGTACGGATTGTAGTTCCCAGTAGGAAGCAAACTGGAGTGATAGACATCAGAAGACGCCTGGGATCTCCTTCGCGTCTGTTTGCAGTATGTCCTGATGGGAAAGAATCTCCTTTTGAAGACATCGAAGCGAGCGAGGACTCGCAATTCATACCTGTAAAACCAAGGAAAAAGAAGAAAGGTAAAAAGAAAAAGAAGAAGAAGCAAATTGAGGACGACGAATCCATGGGTCTGAGTGATGACCCAGGGCCCTTGCCAATAGTACCCCCTTGTGTTCGGAATAAAGATGATGGCAAGTCGACAAGCGTAGACTACCCTACTATGTCTATTGTAGAGGGCAATACTAGGGAAGTATACACTCCTGAAGCTGTCTTAAAGCCACAGCCAACTGATTTACCGATGTCGATTTTGAACGTGGTGGGAGAAGGGGACGTTACAAACGAAGTTGCCAGGGTCCCCACCGTGATAAAATACGACCCGCCATCCGGGTCTATTCCGTTAACCGATCAACGCAATTCAGAGGTGCCTCGAAAAGACATGGCGGATGAATGTGATGTCGTTGATGAGCAGAACGATTCGGATGATATGCCCGAATTACCCAGTTCTATCCTAGAAGTAGAGGTAGAGGATGGGGGTGAACCGGAGCCTGGCTCATACGAACACGACGGTGGAGTTGGTGAAGTTAACCATGCATGTGAACCATTTCTTTCATTCAAAGACCCGACAGAGACAGATATCCGTATACCCAAATCTTCTTTTGACGATAATATTCCCGGCGATAACCAGCAACAATTGGTCATCCCAGGCTCGAGCGTTTCTCAGTTCCCAGATCACGCATGCACTGAGAGATCCGAAGAGTTTGTTGAGGGCAAGAAAAGGGAATGCATAAAGGCCCGGACGGGCTCGTATGGCCGACCAATACTCAAGCCAACGAAACGACTGTCGACGAAAACGAAGCGAGATCGAAACGGAAGTAACGGTAACGATAGACAAGACGTCATGTCCGGAGCTTTTGAAGAGGATCCTTATAATCCTCATACACCAGCAGCTGACGATACGGCCAAACGAGGTCAGAAACGGAAATTTGGCACGCCCTCGAGTTATCTCCTCTTTCCGGAAGATGAGAATCCCTTTGCCCTGGTATCTGATAATGAGGACGGAGTAGACCCTGTTTCAGATTTAAGTCCTCCTGTTTGTTTAGGGGATGAGATATTACCTCCCGTTGCTTCAAACACGGATAGATGCTCATTGTCTGAGGAATTGGAACTTCTTAAAGACAAAAGTGACATTGTCGGTCCAGTAATCGACTCCGATGATGAATTTATCCCCACCGCTGATAAAGACAGTGTTGAGCCAGAAAAAGAAAGCACGGATATAACATCGGTGATGCAAACTGACGATGTTGAAGACTATTGCCTCGCCTCAGGTCCGGTAATTTCTTCTGTCGAAACACCAAAGTACAAAGACGATAAAACGGTGGAGCCAGAAGACATTGGACCTAGTCAAGAAATTGACATGACGGATAAAACTAAAGACCTTGTAATGGAAAGCGGTGACAAACCTTATGATGAGGAGGATCAGGCTAGTGGGATGGAAATCAGCAAACCAACCATCACGGGGAAGATTTTGAACGAAGATAATAATCTTGTAGCAAAAGAAGTCACCGACGATCCAACAGAAGATGGAGATTCTATTAGAGGGATTTCTACTGAATGTAGAGATAACGAATTGGCAATTGCCACTGCCGTGAAGGATTCGTCCCAACCTTTAGACGACAACGGGAATATTTATTTACCCACTGGAAGCAAACTTGAAGACAAAAGTCAAGGGCCTGTAAAAGTCAGTGATGACGCAGTTCTGAAAGAAAGGAAATCCCCTGATATCAAAACAGCTGAAAGCAGCTCTGATACCGTGTACAGTTCTGAAAAAGCAATAGACAGGCCAGAATACATGCTAAAATGTATTCCAGCAACTTTGATTCATAAGAGACCTGATGAGTTGCCTGAAGGCGATAAAAATGAATTTGCCGATGAGCTGGACCTTGAGTATTGTGATGACGTGATTCTTCCAGGCAGTGATGAAGAGTCTCCAGGTGAAAATGTGACTCTACCAGAGGAATATAACGTGGATGATGACCCATGGACTCCAGACGATTTCCCCACGTCTGTCACAGGATGGGCCGGAGTCAACACTGACACTGATCCCTGGCCATGTAAAACTGACTTGGCTTCCCAAGCAGATAAGATAGATACGCATGACGTCGACGAAGGTCTGGTCAAAAACATTCCCCAAATTTCTATCACTTGTCCGGATGACGACTCTCATTTATTTTTATCGTCGCCGCCGGAGGAAGACAACTCAGGGGCTTTTGAAAAGGGGGACGATCGGTTCACAAATGATCCGAGAGATGGTTCAGAGGACGAAGGCAGAGAATACAATATTCCCAAGACTGGTGTCGGTGAAGAAGTTGACTGGCTAGATTTGTACACAAATCCAAACATCCTTCCCGATGTAGATTACGGAGGACAGAGCATCCTGTCGGAACTGAATGCTTGTTCCGATCCTTGCGCACCAACCGTTATTGACGGCCAGTACGTCGATCATGGAGATGAAAGGACGCCTCTTGGCGGTGATCTAGACGACAGTTCCGTCTGTCATCAAGAGACAATCCGCTCGGAACGTCACCAGATTGTACCAAAGCCCTCCACCATCGTACGTCGTCGATTTGATAGCGATAAGAATAACCCACCACCACGTACTGATCAGGAAATGACTCTTGAATCCTCTGCAGACGTCTTGAGACCTTCGCGGATTAGCCAGTGTGTGAATGAAGACGACGTCGATATAGCAGCGTGCGACTTTGATGTCGATACTTACAGTGTACATCAGTACGGGGACCCATTTGCAAACAACAGTGGTGATGAGGACAATGAAGACTGGGGCAAAAATGTTCCCAGCATAGAACAAGCTCAAAACTCCTTTGACGATTCTAAAGAAATGAGCGACTCTGAGAATAACGTGACTTCTTCTGGTGCTAAAGAGGATCCGGATGATGGAGAAAATGTCATTCCTCGTGACGATGTTACGGATGTAATTTCAGACAAGGAAGACGATTCCAATTGTGTGACGGATCCTGGAAATGAAGCAATCCATGCCGATGACATTGCTGATAATAACAATGATAGGAGTAATGATATAATTCCTGCTGTAGCCACTGATGATTCATATTCTGTCAAACCCGAGATTAGTCACGATCAAGGCGATCAATGCGATGTATCGGATGATAATGATGAAGTAGGTGAGCCATACAATGACGAGGACATCTCCGATGTTTTGCCAGAAAATATCTCTCCTGATCCCTTTTCAACTGAGCCTGTGAGTGGTCATGATGATCCGGCTGTCACTCGCGATGAAGAAGCTGAAACGTTTGACAGCTGGCGAGAGAAAGAATTACCTGAAGTCGGTTCCGAGACCCAGAAAACGACGTCCTTATTTGAGAAGAAACAGGATGATAAAGGGGATAGGGATGAAGGCGTGGAAGTTAAAAATCCAGATTTCACCCATGAAAACATTGAAACAAGTCCACCCGATGTCTTCGAAACAACATTGCAAGATAAGGATGGGCCATCTGGAGCTGCCGAAGATGATTATACTGATAGCAAGGGAGACATATCCAAACAGAATGAACTTGGCAAAGACTCGGATCTTCCAGCCACAGTATCAAATGATGTGGATATTTCCGTTTCCGTTGATAGTGAATCAGAGATAGAAAGATGTGAAAGAACAATGCCTGTCATGCCACCGAAATTTATCCTTTCAAAATCACGTGACAAGAATGTGAAAATACCACCTGGTAATGCCAAGTACCCTGGTTTTACTTCTCCTGACTTGTTGGCTCCGCAAACAGACAATGCAGGGTACCGCTCTTCTGATGATGAATCAGTCAAAGCAAAGATTCAAGACGATGAAGGTGCTGATAGTTCAGTCGATCCTCCTCGTTCCGTTGAGGAGACTCCGGGGACCGTCGACGATTTTCTCGGCAAAGTATGTCCAAAAGAGGAGCCCGGAAGTAGAGATGAAAATGAAAATGAACATCAGCCATTGCCGCCATTGCCAATAGCCGATATGTACCCTCGTTGCAAGGAAGGAACCTTGACCCCAGAAGAAACTGAGGACTTTAATGGAGAGAAAGACAAACGTCTTGGTGTAATACAGGAACCAGCCAATGACGTGTCAGGCAGTGATTCATCACATGGCGATGCCCTAATTGTCAAAGGGGCCAACATAAATGACTCACCGGACCTAAATGAAACCGCGAGAAATAAGGATTCAGTTGTAACACGGGAGGCTTCAGGGTACAACGAAGGAAACGAAACGGAGAATCAAATCACGACGATGGATCAGCCAGATGCCATTGTGTCAACAGGCGTTAAGGAATCCTCAGTAGATTTGCCTCATGGAGACTACACGACGTACATCAAAGAACCATCAGACAGTCAAGGAACTCTTGGAACTCCTGCCACCGAAGATATCGATCGATTCGGTATCGATGTTGTAATCGCTGACAGGGGCGATGACAAGGGTGAAGAAGACGCTTTAGGTTGGGGCCCTGAACCCAAGGGGCTTGTAACTCTGTCTGAATTGGGAATTCTTCAGCCTGGCAAGAAAAAGGGTAGAAAGAAGAAAAGAGGCAAGCGTAAGAAAAAGGATGGCTCTGCCAATCAAGAGTTTGAGACCAATTGTCACGCAGTCTCACCGGATGAAGATGAACATGAAGACAAGGGGAGTGAAGAAAAAAGTCCATCGCAAGTACCGCTAACCGCTGCAGCATTAGAAATGGATGAACCGATCGAAGATCTACCCAAAGACAAGGGGAGTGAAGAAAAAAGTCCATCGCAAGTACCGCTAACCGCTGCAGCATTAGAAATGGATGAACCGATCGAAGATCTACCCAAAGATGACCCGTGTGGGAAAGAATCGGACGATATAGGAAAAGTTCAAGAGTCAGTAATCACCGATGATTCAGATATCGCAATTAGAAGCACGGATGAAAGCAGGACGATCGAAACTGATTACGGCGTGGACATGAAAAACCAGCCGAGTGCTACAACGTCCATTCCCGATGCATCAGTAGCACATACGTCGCCGTCTTGGGATGGCACCATTGTGGCCAAAGAGAACGATAATCAGATGATTCCAGAACAAAACGATGGCACTGATACTGTTGATGAGGCAAAGACTGGACCTGGTGCAGAAGAAGAGAGAGGAAAAGAGATGGGGGATGGAAGTGCGGTGATAGACCCGCCAGTTGCTGTAATGGCCACACCAGATAATGACAATGGTTTGCCACCACTTGGCGTCCTAGTGGAGAAAGGAGCCTCTGGAAATGTCTCTCCAGACCGAGATAACACACGGGAGGCACCAGAACCCATTGGCAGTACAACATTGTCTGATCTAGGAGATACTGAACCGGATACACAACTCGGCGAGAAAAAGGGAAAGAAAAAGAATAAAAGAGACAAGCGTCGGAAAGAGGATAGAGGTGATGATGAAGGTTCTGTAGCTAAAGGAGATGGACACGATAAAAAGGGAACTAAAGACAAATGTCCAATGCCTAATCAGCAAACTTGTGTAGAATCCGACTTGGATAAACAAAATGTCGTAAAAGAACCGGAACCTGAGGGTACAGATACCGTTCCTAAAGAAAGTGATGAGAGAAGAGTGATGGAGGCTGATTATGACGTGGATGTCAAAAACGAGCCGATAGCTACGACATCAAACACGGATGTGCCATTACCACCTCTATCATCGTCCTGGGGTGACACCGTGGTAGCCAAGGACAGCGATATCCAAGTGGCTCCAGAGCAAAATGACGACATAGCACATATTGATGACAAGCTTGATGCCCAAGAAGAAAGCAAAAAAGAGGCTGAGGACAGTTGCTCGGAGAAGGACCAGCCAGATGCTGTTATAGCCATTCCTGGTATCGGCACCCCGTATAGCAGTTTGCCACAAGATGACACCCTCCTACTGAGAGGAGCCACAGGAAAGGACTCTCCAGACCTAGATATTACCAGTAAACGTAGCGATGAATCAGATGTAACTCGCGAGCTACCAGAACCTGTGGAAAGTGTTACACAAGCTGGCCCAGGCGATATTGAACCCGATTCGGGACCTGGCAAGAAAAAGGGAAAGAAGAAGAAGAAGAAAAGAGACAAGCGTGAGAATAAAGATAGCGCTAGAAATGCTTATTTTGGAGCTGATTTCAACACAATTTCACCGAATGAAGGTGAAGGGGGAAAAGAAAGGACGGGAGAAGACATCCAAACACAAAATGATGAGCCAAGTGATTTAGAATCCGATACGGATGATCTGATCAGAGGTCTTCCACAACAGGACAATTATGGAAATGAATCGGCAGTTATCGGAAAAGGCGAAGTGCCAGATATCGATGATGACAAAGATAAGGCTTCTAATAAACCAGATGAAAAAAGCAAAATGGAGTCGGACTATGACGTAGACCTGAAAGACCAGCCGATCGCTACGACATCAATCTCGGATGTGCCGGTACCACCCGGATGGTCGTCATGGGGTGACAGCATGGTAGTGGTAGCCACGGACGGCAATGTCCCAGCGATTCGAGAACAAAGCTCTGATTATTTGGATGTCAATCCAGATGTAACAGAAGATAGCGAAAAGGAAACCGAGGATGGAAGTAGAGACAAAGAACAGCCTGTTGCTGTATTGGCACAGCCGGATAGTAAAACGCCAGACAGGGATTTGTCTCAGGCTGACGTCTTTATAGACAAAGGTGATGACGTCAGTGACTCTTTAGACCGAAATGAATTCATAGAGAAAGGCCGAGGAGACGACCTCGTATCAACAGAAGATGTAAAGGAATCTGCCGTAGGTTTACCCCACGGAGAAAACCAAACGCACTCTTTAGAACCATCTGACTCCGCTAAAATGTCAGAACATGACCCCGACAACGAAAAGGTCGATAGATTAGATGCCGATGTGACAATCGCTCCAAAGGGCGATGTGAAGGGTGACATAGAAACAGGGGATATTGGCGCTGAACCTGTTCAAGGTACAACGCCGTCTGAACTGGATGAAATTCCACCTGGCATGCCCCCTGGCAAGAAAAGAGGAAAGAAGAAGAGAGACAAGCGTAAGAGGAAAGACGATGCTGGCGATGTGGTTCCACCACGTGAAGACGTTCCTGGAGGGGAAGGCACTGAAGGCACCGTTGCCGAAATAGATGCGGATGAACTTACGAAAGATCTTCCACAAGATGACTCGGCGCACGGTAAAGAACCTGGCGATGTCGTAAAAGTAAAAGAACCAGGAATCACCGACGATGAAGAAAAGAAATCTGCTAACGAAGAAGATGAGAGAAGAAAACTGGAGACCGATTATGACGTGGGCCAGAAAGACCAGCCAAGCGCTACGACGTCAATCTCGGACGTACCAATACAAACACAGTGGACGTCTATGGGTGACACTGTGGACGCGGAAGGGGGCGATATTCAAACAATGCCAGAACATGATCACAAAGATAAGGCTTCTAATAAACCAAATGAAAAAAGCAAAATGGAATCGGACTACGACGTAGACTTGAAAGACCAGCCGATCGCTACGACATCAATCTCGGATGTACCGGTACCACCCGGATGGTCGTCATGGGGTGACAGCATGGTAGTGGTAGCCACAGACGGCAATGTCCCAACGATTCGGGAACAAAGCTCTGATTATTTGGATGTCAATCCAGATGTAACAGAAGATAGCGAAAAGGAAACCGAGGATGGGAGTAGAGACAAAGAACAGCCTGTTGCTGTATTGGCAGAGCCGGATAGTAAAACGCCAGACAGGGATTTGTCACAGGCTGACGTCTTTATAGACAAAGGTGATGACGTCAGTGACTCTTTAGACCGAAATGAATTCATGGAGAAAGGCCAAGGAGACGACCTCGTGTCAACAGAAGATGTAAAGGAATCTGCCGTAGATTTATCCCACGCAGAAAACCAAACGCACTCTTTAGAACCATCTGACTTCCCAAAAATGTCAGAACATCACCCCGACAACGAAAACGTCGATAGATTAGATGCCGATGTGATGATTGCTCCAAAGGGCGATGAGAAGGGTGACGTGGATAAAGGGGATATGGGCGCTGAACCTGTTCATGGTACAACGCCGTCTGAACTGGATGAAATTCCACCTGGCATGCCCCCTGGCAAGAAAAGAGGAAAGAAGAAGAGAGACAAGCGTAAGAGGAAAGACGATGCTGGCGATGTGGTTCCACCACGTGAAGACGTTCCTGGAGGGGAGGGCACTGAAGAAAAAACCCGAACGCAAAATTGGCCAGAAGTTGTCGAAATAGATGCGGATGAACTTACGAAAGATCTTCCACAAGATGACTCGGCGCACGGTAAAGAACCCGGCGATTTCGTAAAAGCAAAAGAACCAGAAATCACCGACGATGAAGATATGACATCTAACAAAGAAGATGAGAGAAGAAAACTGGAAACCGATTATGACGTGGGCCAGAAAGACCAGCCAAGCGCCACGACGTCAATCTCGGAAGTACCAATACAAACACAGTGGACGTCTAGGGGTGACACTGTGGACGCAGAAGCAGGCGATATTCAAACAATGCCAGAACATGATGTCGACACAAGTACTTCTGATGTAAAGTATATTATACCTGGTACACAGGACGAGAGCAATAATGGAACTGAGGACGGCAGTCTACGGTTAGAAGAGCCAGTCGCCGAGATGATAAGACCGGATAAATACACGCCAGACAGAGATCTACCACAGGGTGACACTTTTACTGAGAAAGGCGATACAGGTGTAACAAGGAAGGTAGAAGATGGCAGTGAACAAATAGAGCCCGACAATGAAGCCATGGCTGAGGACCAAAAGCATGGCACTGTGTCACCTGAAAATGTAAAAGAATTTTCGGCGGATTTATTTGATGGTGGCAACGAGGCCCATACAAAAGACTCGCCAGAAACCCAAAGAATTCCGGGACGTGACCCATACCCATGCACTGAAAATATTGATCCTGTAGGCGCTGAAGCGGCAATCTCTACGAAGAGCATTGACAAGGGTGAAATGAAACCGATGGACTGGGGTGCAGAATCAATTGGAGGTGTTGCACGCGCTGATCTGGGAGATCTTCAATCTGACACCCAGCCTGGAAAGAAAAAGGGTAAGAAGAAGAAGAAAAGAGAAAAGCCTAAGAAGGAGTATGTTAACACCGGCTCCCTGGGCGACATTTCTAACTCTCCGGACAATACGGCAAATGTTGCTGACGATGCTAGCAAACTCGTTGATGACAAAAAAGATGTAAACAATAGTCAGAGCGAGGCGTCTGTTTTGCCTGGAGATGATTTACGTCCATCCCCAGAGGACCAAGCAGGTGGAGTCGGTACTTATGGAGATCCTTACCTTGGTGTGGATGCGTCTTTGGATAACGATAAAACACACGAGGATGTTGATGCTGGCGAAATTCCTTCTGTGGACGAAAATTCCGACCCTCGGGATATTGAACAAGGGCATATTTGTTCCATGGATAATATTGGTGATGTTATCGATAAGGGAAGCGCGGATAATATTCAAAGCGTGGATTATGTGGACAGACAAGAGTTTTATCTGGAAAGTAAGCCTGCGGTCACCATCCGCTTTTCAAAGGTAAGTGTAAAATAATTTGTATGTGCTTACACTATTACGGCCTTGATTTTGTTTGTACTCTGTGGTTTGTTTGTTTATTGGTTGTTGTTTATTTGTTTTGTTTTGTTGTGTTTTTGGTATGCCTGTTTGTTTTTGTTGTGTTGTTTGTCTTTATTGTTGTTGTTGTTGTCGTTGATTTCATAATTCGTTACTTGAATCAGTTTCTTTTATCAGGCCGAGCCCGTTATGGAATGGTTAAATCAGAGATCGGTTTATATAAGCGGTGCTTATTACATGTTTTTTATTTGCAAACCCCAATAAGCTCAACGTGTACGTTCAACATTAAGGAATACTGTTTAATATGTACCTTTACTAGACGGCCTCTCATTTTAACACGTCTAGATTGCTGCTATCCATAATTGTTTCATGTGCCTTTTGAGATCAAAAGGCCGTCATTTTTTACACTACACTTTATTTTACCGCTCTGAGTTTTATCATGCTCAAATCATTGAAAATGTACTCAATTTCCTTTAACTCCATACTATTTGATACAATTAAATTATGCACGAAAATTATGTGGTCTATAAGATATGATGCGCTAATGAAAACAATGTACAGCGTAAGTCTGTGTGGATCTTGATATCTGCTGCTGGAGTTCTAAATGGTACAAGCATTGACATGTCATAAATTCCTTTTCGCAGGCTAATTATTTTATTAAGGAGCGCGGGTAGCTCAGTAGTTTGGGCACTCGACTATTTTGTTTTGAGTTTTTGTTTGTTTGTTCGTTTGACTTTTGGGTGTTGTTTTGTTTGCTTGTTGGTTGTTGTTGTTGTTTTGTTGTTTGTTTTTTGTTTGTTTGTTGTTGTTTTTTTGTTGCTATTGTTTTTTGTTTTGTTTTGCTGTTTGTTTGTTTTTGTTCGTTTTGTTACATATTTGGGTTTGGAAGGGGGGTAGGGGGGAGGTAGGGGACAGGGCGAGGAAAGCTTATGTCAGCGATGGTGCGCTAAGGTTGTTTTGCTGGTCAGCCGAATGTCACTCAATAGGCCTTAGTGCTGGACAAACGTAATAGGATGGCCGGCACGGATGGAACTAGGCACCATCAAACTACACGCTCATGGGCAGTACGGAAAACGGCCTGTCACCTTTTTAATCGGTGCTGTTTCCACTGCTCTTGGTTTCAATTAGATGTTGAGACATAAGAGGTGCCCATTGTTTTGTCCTTGAAAATCCCCAAACAGAAACCATCTAACATAAGACCCTCTCTTTCAGTGAATCTAAACATGGAGGCATACAGGCGAAAGACTGCTCGAATAATCGTAAACAAATTCATACAAAAACTGTTCTTTTTATTTTCCCTTTTTACATTTCGTTTGTTAAACTGTTCATCTGCTTACGTTTCCTGAATTTTGTTTGGTTGTTATGATTTGATCTCTGAAAAAAAATTAACACAACTCACCTTTCCTCTTTTGTTTTTGCACATAAAGAAACAACAAAATGACTTATCAATAAAAATAAAAAAAATTAAAAAAATAAAAATTTAAAAATTAACAATAGTCACCATCATGCCTTTAGGCCCACCTGTCTTTAATTTTAAATGTTGTGTGTGATTTAAATGGTTTTCATGATGAAAGAGTAACACTATGATTTCTAAGGATTTTGTTTTCGATCAGGGAATAATAATAACAATACTATTAATATTGACGCCCCGTAATGTCACACATTAAATTTTAACTATGTTTAAGTTGGATTTGACTTGTTTACAAACGCCCTCTATGATTTTACTTCTCATGGTCCCAATGTTTTCATTCCAGCCTTTTTTTTTAACCTCGTACAGTCATTTCTCTTTAAATGTCAACAATTGTCAAGACATATTCTTTTCTTTCTAACAGATGAATAAACCAGATAACAAATTAATTATATATCACCGACAACGGCTTTTCACAACTTTATGTTTGTCTTTGACTTTTACGTTGTTGGGTTTTTTTTTTTAAGATTTGTTCATTTTAGGTTGTCTTTGTCGTATATGGAAAGAGTGATTAATATAATTTAAAACAAATTTAGATTATGTGATAAAGAAATAAGATGTAATTTAAGTACCTTAATAGAATTGCAATAAAGATTCCAACGCCTTTAGGTTGTTTTGACAACTTTTACATAATCAGCAAAGTCAAAAAATGAGAGACCTTATCAGGCAAAGCCTTGTATTATAAGCAAACAACAGAGTACACCGTCTTTACAGTCTTGGCAACATTCACCAAACAACCGTTCTTTTCTTTCCAGCAACTCCTAGATGACGTCATCAGCAACAAGGCCAGGGCGGAAGACGTCCTGGCCAAAAACCCGGAAGCCGCCAGAGGGGCGTACCTGAAGGACGCCCCCGCGTCCATCACCTCTGACAGCGGCGAGCCGTCCCTGACGCAGGCGGGTCACCTGATGTCCGAGATGACCCTCCTGGAAGACGCGGCCAGGGAGCAGCGGGACAGTCTCAAGCTGGCCGTCTCGGAGCAGGAGAAATACGAGACTGAGATCCGGCAGCTGAACACGGCCATTTCCGAGGCCCAACAGAAGCTTCTGGCCTCCCCCGTCATGGCTACCAGCGTGGGGGCGCTGAAGCAGCAGATTGCTGAACATAATGTACGTACCTGGGGAAGCATGCATGGTGGGAAGGGGGGGGGGGGCAGCGCGATCCTTTTTCATCTTTTTCATGCACGAAGGTGGTGGTTTTTTACAGTGAAAGGGAAGAAAGAATCCGTGCCTGGTAGTTTGCATGTCTGCATGGTACTTGAAACAAGAAACTAGATGCGCATGTCTCAAGATGGCTTTAAATGGGAACTTTTGTCAGGATAAATGCAATTATTTTTAAATCCATCACTTACACGTTTTCATGACTGAATCATTTTCTCAGTGCACACTTTCCTGTCCTTATGGTTTATTTTGATTTCGTATCAGTATATTAATTAATATACTTATCATACCATGTGTTATTCCCCACTTTCTGTTTATCCATGAAATCTCTCTCTCTCTCTCTCTCTCTCTCTCTCTCTCTCTCTCTCTCTCTCTCTCTCTCTCTCTCTCCCTC
>JBCJKE010414020.1:1992-12494 GCA_039654525.1 Melibe bucephala | reverse complement strand
TTTCGGCTTCTAGTCCTCTGTCCAGCTGTTTATCCGTTTAGGCCTCTAGTCCTCTTCTCTAGACTTCTTGTGATTCTTGTGGTACTATAAGAACAAAGGCCTTCTCGTCTCATTTCTTGTTTTTTGCTCAGTGCTTCACAATGATAAGTAGATCATTTGTGTGTGTGTGTGTGTGTGTGTGTGTGTATGTGTGTGTGTGTATAATATATATATATATATATTTGCTTTGCTTTCTTACATTTACATGACTTGCTATTGATTGTGTTGAGTTCCTGAGGGTTTTTTGAGGAGGGTCAAAATCCACAAATGATCTTAATTGTGTTGAGTTCCTGAGGGTTGAGGAGGGTCAAAATCCACAAATGATCTTAAAAATGATGTACTTGTTTTCAAATATTTTCAATCATAAATATTGATCTGCTTATGTTAATAGATCTGCTTATGTTAATATGTATGTATTGTAAATCATTGTAGGCATGTGATTTCATTTTTAATGCAATTATTTTGTGTCCTATTATTATGTTTCTTATTCCTAATAATAAATCAAACAACTCGATAAGACTGAGATTTTCCGTCGATGACCATGGACATATGGACATTTGTCTTTGTTTTGTTTTTTTTATATTTAAGAAAATAATTATTATATGTCAGTGCCTGTTTAAAGGTTTCTCTGCTGTGACAAGCCTTGATGCAAATTGGTGCCTATTGCACACTATTCCAAAGTTTTATTTTTGGGGGTAAAAGGAAACTGATGTTACATTTTATCTGAAGGGATTATTGATTTTGTATCATTTTTATTCTATATGAGATAGTTTCATACCAGTTTCTTAGGATGGCTATGTTGTTACTGATTTGTAGAATATGTTTACTTTAATTCATATTTATTATTCTTATTATTTAAATGTAAAAGTTTATGATTAAACTCCCTCTACTGTTACTACTTCACTGCTGCCAATAAGGAATTATTTAATATATTTTATAAGGTTATCTGAAATTCCATTATATTCACAGTAGCATTAATCAAGAAATATAACATCATTTTGTTTTTTTCTGTTAGGCAACTGCTTATGTCATTTATTATGATGATACGATTCTAGGTTGGGTTTCACAGGTTTATTTTAATCTACATATATGCTGTATATTAGTGTGGACTTTGTTATTATGTGAGTTATTTATCATGTTGGCACATATTTATTATAATATGATCTATTAGTTTGCTATTAGTTACTTAAAGCAGTGAAATTGATCCACAATTTCCTGACTTGTCTTTATCCCCTTATTTTATTTTTTTTATACATTGATCTTCTACAGCTGTGACTCCTTCTGTCCCAACGCCTTCCACATCACTTCCTCCTAGCAGTGGTACAACTATCAAAATATCAAGCACTCTACCATATGATGGTAAGATCATGCTGTTACTACTTGTTGGCCTCGACTCCATGATAACTATCACTTTATTGAACAATCATGTCCATCATCTTTGGAGAAGCTGTATGCATTGAATTTCATTCGTGTAATCCTGACTAGATCTAGATAATTCAATCATGGAAATCTAAAGTATAGAAATTTTTCACTCAATTACATTTAAATCATAAAATAGTTCTATGTTTTAAAGAATGTCAATTTTCAGCCCATTTATCAAAATTGTCTTCAAAATCACAAACTTCCTGCAGTGGTTGCTTAGTAAAGACGTAATCACATACAAAATTGCATGATAAATCTGTGATCACAAAGTATATATATAACTTACTTGACTTATTGCTGTTTGTCTGTTAGTCAACCAACATCAAGGCATCGGCTGCTTTTGAGGTGTCTCTTGTGAGGATCCTCCATGGTCTTTGATTTTGTGCAGTTCTTCTTCTTCTTCTTCTGCCTTTGACGACCAAAACTTCTATTATTGAAGACTTGTATGGTCCCTACTTGTATGGTTCTTCGCAGGGACTCCTAAGTCTTTTGCCATTTTTATTGTTAAAGATGGCAATTTTAATCCATTCAGATCATTATTAAATTTGACAGGGAGAGTTGAAATGGGTCTTCCAGGTAATCTAGATTCTGATGTTGAGAAGTATAGACCCATGGCATTGTTTGCTGGTATCTATCATAATTTGTTGTTTTTTTTATTTATTTATGTTGCCCATCTTCTATTTCACCATAATCTAATGACAAAGTTGTTGTTTTTTTAATTAAAAAAGAAAAATTCCTCACACATTTTGGCCTCTTCGTATGGAGCCATTTATCCAAAGGAGGAGGCCGAGAATTTAAACATATTCAAGGGTAAAATCAATGTCACCTTTTCATGGAAGCATACCTTCTTTTCATGAAATGTAAACATAAAAAAATTGCATACATTAATTCAAATGTGATTTTAACACCTAGCGCTCAATTTCAATTTTAAAGATCTGTACTAAACAAATACTTTCTATTAGTATCTTTAATGCAATTTCTTCTAAAAATTCTATGTCAATCAAATTTCAGAGAAATGTGTGGACTGGAACGATTGGGTGGATGTACATCAGCCAAGTCTTACTGACAGAGATGATGTAGAGCCCATCGAGGAGGTCATAGCGGCATCTCACAATTGTTCACAGCCTTTGGCAATTGAGTGTCGCACTGCAACCCCTGATCATCTTCCCTACCACGCCAGTGGTCAAGCCACCTCATGTAATTTGTGGGACGGCTTTGTGTGTCAGGGTGACAACCTGCCTAATGGAAAGATGTGTCTAAACTATGAAGTACGACTTGGATGTCTGAGACAAATACCAGAATGCTGTGAGTTTGATAAATTATAATAAATTGAAGGGAAGGCCTTGAGGATTTTAAAGTTTGTCAATAAGAAACTCCTGATAGACTAAGGTAAACTCACACCTCATATATGCTTAAACAAACAAAAATTGGGCTTACCAGCTTATAATTCCTTAAAAAAAAAAAAAAGAAACATTCAATGCTCCAGTTTCATTCAATGAAAAAATGTGGGAGAATAATATCTTCAAAATCTTGCATGAAATTATTGCACAGAGCAGTCAAATTATTTTACACCAACAAATTTGGACTGAAAATCAGTTAAAATGTAAACAGAGATGTGCAGTATTACCAAGGAGGCACTGGGGAGGTCTCCCTTACCTGTGTTTTCTACTGGCCTCTTGACTGAAATATTTGTAAGAATCAAGTAAAGTGTCAGATGACTAGAATAATATCTACATACCGGTATATATGTAGAATGTAGAATGTAAGGAGATGATTAGAACATTACGTATCGGTATATATGTAGAATGTAGAATGTAAGCATATGATTAGAATATAATTCATATAAGGGTATATATACAGAATGTAGAATGTACGGAGATGATTAGAATATAATTCACATAAGGGTATATATGTAGAATGTAAGCAGATGATTAGAATATAATTCACATAAGGGTATATATGTAGAATGTAAGCATATGAATAGAATATAATTCATATAAGGGTATATATGCAGAATGTAGAATTTACGCAGATGATTAGAATATAATTCACATAAGGGTATATATGTAGAATGTAAGCATATGATTAAAATATAATTCACATAAGGGTATATATGTAGAATGTACGGAGATGATTAGAATATAAATCACATAAGGGTATATATGTAGAATGTAAGCAGATGATTAGAATATAATCGACATACCAGTATATATGTAGAATGTAAGAGTTCATTGTATAATATGTACCATCTATGTGTAGAATAGATTATACCTGGAGGATGCAATTACACATTGAATACGATCGCCTGGCCAGACAAAAAAACATGGAGGCATATGTAGGATATGGTAGAAGGACATGAATAAGGCTGGGAAGCACAAATTAGTATGTCATGTAAGCTTCACCCTCTTTCTCCATCTCAGGCAAACTTCCTCTCAAAATTTGATTAGCATGACCTATCAGTTGTGATAATTAATACACACTTGTACTTAAACAGTATTTAAAAGGATAAAAAACCCATACATGTACATTAGAATCCTAAATGCCACGGCCATAAACTTGTCTAATACATCGATGTTGCTCAGTTGAAACAATTTTCCTGGGACAACGCTGCTCCAATTAAGAGGTTTTTAACTGTTGTGTGGGCCTGAACAATTTCAGTTCCATGAATCTAGCCGGAGAAGTGGATTCAGGTCATATGCAAAAGAATATTGCAAAAAAGCTGCTAAGTTCTATGCACTGCACTTGTTGCCTTGTGGTACATGATAGTACACTGTCTTTCAACGATGATTAAAAGCTACTCCTAAACAGAAAAACACAAAATTCTTAAACACTATCCCAGTATGTTATTTCCATTTCCATTTTGGATCAAATACTTGAAGGCTGCAGGTTAGATTCTGTTACTTAATCAATAATCGAGTTGATATATCTCATATTTATTTTTGTTATTGCCATATCACGCTAAATGTTATACTCTGTTGCATGATCAGTAACTAGGTTGTCACTACATCACATGAAAATGCTTTGTTTTTCTTGTTAATCTGTAGTGAATAAAAAGCCAACGCCGACTCCACCGTCACAGCTTTGTTATCCAGACTTGGATCCAACTCACTGCCCGAAGGAAGGATGTCCCTTGGGATTATTTTGCAACGGCAATCAGTGTGTACACAAATCAAAATGCCCGTGTGTTCTTGAGGACAAAGTTATCCGGGTTAGTTGTTTCATAGAAACATAGTAAAGATGTTAGTGGCATGCTGTCTATGCCAATCCTGCATCAGAAGCAGAAGATCATTGCCTAGTATAGACAGCATCAGAGACAACATCTACTTATTTGAAAAAGATACATTGCTATTGAAGATATGTCCCTGTTTCCCAATCACTTTTAGGGCAAATTTTGCATTACAATAGCCATGATGTCTTGAAAATGTCAAGTAACATAACTTCTCAACAAGTTTTCCATGTGTATTTTTATTTGTTTTCTGTTTATATATGTTTGTAGCCTGGAGGTCTTGCAAAGGACAAGAATTGTGACATCTGCCAGTGCTCCAATGGGGAGGTTATTTGTATGCCAAATACTTGTCCACCGTCAACTTGTGAAGTGGTGAGTACTATGTGGGCCTGTAAACTACCAAATACAACTCAAATAATCTCATTGCATTCAGTTAAGAGAGTATTTTTTCAAGCATACCTTTAATGTTCACAGAAATTATGTAATTGGCAGAAAATTGACAATTTTTAATCACATTGCTTACACCTTAATTCATGTATTTCTGTGGGGGAAAAATGTATCTGTGAATATGTGTATTACAGTTTAAAGATTTAATTCTCCTTTTTATGCTCATTAGCAATGAAATGTTTACTTTTAACTTCATTCCAGGGTCATCCCGTATTAAACCCAGATACTTGTGGATGTGAATGCCATGTATGTGAAAGGAATGAATTCCAGTGTCGCAGTGGTGTTTGTATTTCAGTAGAAAAACGCTGTGACAATTACATTGACTGTGAGGATGATGAACTTAATTGTGGTAAGAGAAAGGACTTATTTTTGTTTAAAGTTCTTAACTTGAGATAATGAAGCTTCTATGTCAATGATAGTTTTTAAATTTGAGAAAACATTCCATTTCAAGGTCTGATGACTCAGCAACTACGGAAACTGTAAAAATGTGTAATATCCTGAATAAACAATATGAAAGCAGTTTAGTACTGATGACCAAACCCTTCCAACCGTAGAAGGAGGTAATATCCTCGCAATGCTAACATCAAACCTGATCACAACTGGTACAATTACAATAACACAATTACAAAAACTGAAACAAGAGAGGCCCAGTCTGACTCAATACCAAGTCGTGTACATGCTTCGTGTGCAAATAAAACCAAAACATATTTTTTCATTATGTTCCAGCTATTAATTGATCACCTAGAAAAAGTGCCAGATGGCTTGAATGATGCTAAGGTCACTGATTTCTCTAGGAAAAGCAAAATAGACCTAGCCTCAAATTAATATAAAATTTTCAAGCAGAACATTTTCCACTGTGTGCATTAAAATTCATTTATAACAAGACCTGACAAGACCTGATGCATGAAACCCCCAGCTATTCCAGAGGTCTCCTTGGTCACAAAAGGAAATAATGGAATACTGAAGCATGTGAAATACCAAAGTTACATTTTGCAAACACAGCTTCTTACTGTGAATAATAACACATTGGAAATCACTGCCAGGACATTGAAAACGGTATATTATCTGATCTTACACTTTAACTAAATACATATGGACACAACAAGAGGAGAGAGATAAAAACAATTACAGTAATGGGAATCAAATGTCATGTCATTTGCATCTCATTCTACTGAAAATTCAAACTATGGATGCAAACATTATTACTCTCATATTGCTCAATAATATTTCATTTTAATCAACTGCTTTGGAAAATAAATGGGTTATTTCAACTTAACATATAGAATACTATTTCTTTAGTTTAATTAAATTAATAAGCCTCTAAATGCAAAATGTTTTTGTGTTGTTTTTTGTTTTGTTTTTTGTGTGTGTGTGTGTGTGTTTTGTTTTTTGTTTTGTTTTTTGTTGTTTTTGTTTTGTTGTTTGTTTGTTTTTTTGTTTCTTTTGTTTGTTTTGGTTTTTTGGGGTTTTTTTCATCGCTGACCACATTCTTTAAAATGAAAATGCCTATATTTTCCTCAGAAACAACTATGACAACCATGACAAAACCAACACCAGTAGTAAGTGATGAACCATCCACAATTCCACCATTTGAAAACACGACAAGTGTTACCACCCCGCCATTTGGTAAGATGTCTGATCATTCCTCAGGACAAAAAAGTTGTCAAATCTTTTTACAACAATAACACATTTTTAAAGTCTTGAATGATCACACAATTCTGCTAGATGCACTACTTTCAATCATTATTCTATGCCCAAGGGATTTAATCCCCTAAGGTATTGAGTAAGAATTTATTGTTCGCTTGGCAAAATATCATGAACAGATTAAAGTCATCTGAAAGAAAGCTAGCTCTTTATAAGTTCTGTGGTAGTAAGTTCTGTGGTACAATAAAATAAAATATTGAATGATGTTGAACAACACTTGAGACTTTGCGTCCATCTTCCATCTTTTTTCAGACGTCTGCACTTATGTCAAATGTCCTGAACTCCAAATCCCCAAGTTAAAAATGGGAGAGACTGTTAAGTTGTTGAAGACAAGTGAGGGATGTTGTTATAAATATGTGGTGTGTGATACTAGCGCATGTCAATCACTGAAAGACGACTGTCCGGCTCCTTACACTAAAGTTGAAATTCCTGGAGATGTCTGCTGTCCACAGCATCAATGTGGTAAGAAGTTGAAAAGACATTACGTTTTATGTAAGAATCTGTCATCCTTTAATATTGCAGTTAAACTCAAAGTATGCTGCGTTAACTTCTAAACTCAAGGAATCATCAGATGAAAAATAAATTACTCGTCATAAACAAGAAAAATTGATAGAAAACTTATAACCTTTTATGTGAGTAGAATTATTGATATTCATAGAAAGGGGGCCAGATGGCCAGCAGTTAAGGCATTGCACTGTAACCCGTGGGATCACGGGTTCGAGCCCCGCTTTGGCATGTGGTTTTTTTTCTTTGGGCAAGAAAATTCACCACTATTGCCCACCTTGAGCATGGATAGCTCTGTGGTTGGGGCATTTGACCACCAAGCCAGAGGTTAGGGGTTCGTTCCCGGCTGTGCAGGCTTGAATTAAAATCAGAGTTTTCTGATTTTTTTCGCCTCCCTGTCCTGTGGTAGGCAGGATAGATGAGTGCCTAGTCCCATTGGAGACGGACGATAAACTAGGAGTTGCCATGTGCCTTTATGCATGTAAAAGAACCCTCGGTGGTTAAAATCAAAAAGAGGAGGCCATTTCGGCCACCATCCTGCTAAAATTCAATTCGTACCAACAATTCTTTCGGACCCAGTCACCCCTACAACCTTTCCTACCTCAGACTTATTGACTTGTTCATTACTCTGAGTTCAATTAGAAGAGGTGACGATCAGAGGGGAAGAGAGTGTGGCTGGGCATCCATACTTCTCTTTAAAAAAAAAAATACTAGCCCAGGGGTATCAATGACGTTGCTATAAGAACGTCAATACTGATGCAAAAAGGCCTACACACATTCATACATTATAAAGACCACAATGTCCATGGCTTTTTAAACTGGGTCAAATCCTGATCCGCCTGTGATCTGTACAACACTTTACTTCTCACTATTTATGTTCAACAGTGTTGTGGGGAAATTCTCAAAAGTGTATTTCCTTCCTTCAACAGTTTGTCCAACAGAGTGTCCAAAACAAGTCAAACCAAAGTGTCCTGCTGTGAGTAAATAGATATTTATTTGATATGCTTTATACGATTTATATGCATGTATTCATTTCTGCATTTAAAAAAGGCAATTCATCTACTGATTGTCATTAAGTATGTATAAATTAGAATTTTGTTTTAAGGGGTTGTTTCAGGGAAAATTTGGGGAAATCAGCTGCTTTTGTATTAGGCAGCAATTATGACTCATGAATGTCTGAAGTGTTGATGTTTCTTTCCTTTGTTAGTTTTTTGGGGCTTTTTTCTTCTTTTTTTTTTTTTCTTTTCGATTTTCATCATCTCAAACTGTATTTACATAAAGGAGCATAGCAATCATATCCAAAAATCTTTGATTTGATATATTTCCAGGGCTCTAAGATCATTGAAGTTTCTCAGGATTGCAACTGCACTGTGCCGTTGTGCAGTAAGTATACAGACATTTTCAGATAAAGTTAAGGGAAGAAAATTATTGAATGGTCAGTTTTGTAAACCTCTTCAGTGGTCT
Organism: Melibe bucephala; assembly: GCA_039654525.1. Classification (NCBI taxonomy): domain Eukaryota; kingdom Metazoa; phylum Mollusca; class Gastropoda; order Nudibranchia; family Dendronotidae; genus Melibe; species Melibe bucephala. The sequence goes on along the minus strand of JBCJKE010414020.1, from coordinate 3,688 downwards.
TCACATTTTGGAATAAAGATTTTAAGAAAAAACAATGTTGAGCGTTTGAAGCACAGTCGTGTGGTAACTCATAACAGTTTCAATTATGTATTATACATGTATATATAGAAACCCACTACAAACAAAAACAATGTGGTTTGCAGTATGAATTTGAGAATAATCCTCTTCATAAATCAACAGAAAAAAGAAAATTACTGATATTGAGTGATCTGAACTGTTATTTTTGATAAGGAAATGCCTAAATGCTTTTGAATCTCATCACCAGATCTTCAATCTCAAGTAAGACATGACCAAATCACACATTATGAAGAGCATTCTTATCTTCAAACTCTCACACATCAAAGTTTTTTAAATGTTAAATACATTATCAATTTTAGTTGAGAAAGAATGCAAGTCAACTCCCACTTGCTAATTTTAAGATACCGTTTGCTATTTTTGAAAAATCATATCATTCAAATTTTTGTTACTTAACTCAGCAATGAAATAAAATGAAGAAAAAAAGGCTCGAAGAAGAACTTAATTTAATATCAGTTAGATGTTATGATCTTGATGGTTCAGCTATTGTCACAGTAATATGATTTTTGTTTGACATGAATAATTAAACACGTGTTTCAGTACCTGTGCCAAAGACATTAGACTGCCAATACACCAGAAAATATGAGGAGAAAGATGGACGCACAGTAGAAGTCAGTAAGCCTTACACCGTCTCCTATAAGGTGAGTTAATTCTAAGATTGAGTAAAATATCACTTTGTGAGCCTGATACAACATAAATTTCTTGGAAGCTGGTTTGATTTTATCCAATGATGACTATATACAGTAGTCTCTGCCAAATAACCCACCTTTCGGGTGACAAAGAAAACTGGCTATTAGACAGAGTGGGTTATTAGACAAATAGACATAAGGAGTAACTAAGTATGTATGTATATGATATATTATATAATTGAATATAAAGTACATAATGTAGTTTAATCAGTGACCAACCTTTGTGTAGAGTGTAAGGTGATAAACTTAACGATGATTGGCTGCAAAAAGGCCAATCAATGGTCTACAGTGACAAGTCACCTATGGATATTCCTCTTTGTCCCTCCCACTTGTTGGCTGGGTCTTCTATGACATAATCCTTCATAATACGGCGGTACGGGAATGCTTAGGCCCCACTAAATGTTACTCAATGACAAGACGGTCTGTCCACACTATGCAGGGAAGGGTGGCATTACTCCTTTGTTCACCAAGGCAGGGCAGGGTCTGTGCTGTGGTATGGTTGACCAGATGACCGAGGTGTAATTGTGTGTCTATTGTGAGACAATTGGTTTGGATGTCTGTTCTTTTACTTTCTTTGTGAGCAGTGAGCTTTTAAATGTCTTAACATAGATACACAAATGACTTGTTACAAAGGTTTATGAATGAGATATCTGTATTGTGTTTAAAAATTCTTTCTCATCATCGTTGTTTATTATGGGCCCAGTGAAAATACTGGGTTATTAGACAAAGGTCTGATCTGAGAGTGGGTTATAAGAGGTGTATTTTAAAAAGAAGAAAAAAAACTGTTTCACCAAAACAGCGAGTTATTAAGCGAAGTGGGCTATAAGGCAGTGAGTTATTAGACAGTGACTACTTTATTAACAATTCTAACACTCACCAAAAGCTGGATTTAATGAAGTATTGCAATTACAAATATGTGTAGTTCTGGGGTT
>JBCJKE010411799.1:0-15464 GCA_039654525.1 Melibe bucephala | reverse complement strand
CACACACAAACACACACACACACACACACACACACAAACCCAACAAAACACGGCTTCCCGACCTTTCCGAGGGATTCTAAATGTTGATGATTTATCTCGGTACATTGAATTCTTGAATATTTTCAAGATGGCATGAGATTCAAAGGAAGAAAGACGACATCATTGCCAACAACATTGAACCAAGACCTCAAACATCCTGAAACACGTCAAAGAAACAACAGAACAATTCACTTACATGGAAGAACTCGCATTACTACCAGAACTCAAAGCAATATAACACCTCCAAGAACAAAAAAAAAAACAAACAAACTTGGCTCAAGATAGGGGAACCTGGGAAAGAGGAACAAACATCATGAAGAAACATTCAAGAATTAACAGTGCACAAAGATATCGTATGAATTTGACTTATCCACAGAGAATTACAATGGAAACATGTTAATATATTGTCATTTTGGTTGTTGGCCTTTTGTTTTTGTCTGATAGTCCCCTGACCCTTGATCAACTCTCTTAGTTGATTACTTCAATATTTGAATTTGCAACTGTCCATCATAGGCTGAGATACACCTGCCAAACACCTTTGGCTCTACAGAAAAAAAAGAAGAAAGTGTTAAATGAGAATATGGAATGACATAATGATTAACCAAGGTAGTTATAACTTACTTTAAAAGTACAATCTAATACAATAATAAATATACAATCGAATACACCCTACCCCCCCAAAAAAAAAAAAAGAAAAAAAAAAAAAAAAAAGAAAAAAAAAAAAAAAGAAAAAAAAAAAGAGAACAGCAGCAATGGAAATACTTTGGGTTTTTCCCTCCATCCTTCTGTATATGAATTCCTCACGAGCATGCTCTGTCATATGTATAATGATATAATATAATATAATTGATAGAATAATTACGTTTTAAAAAGGAATATACAAATGCCATATAAATACCACCACCACCTCCTCATTTCCCCAGGTAACCCAACACCATGCGTTTTCCCACTGGACAAGCATTGGCAATGACACGACACTGACATTAATCTGACAGTGACATTTATGTCTCCACTTAGTCTTGTAGTGTAGAGTATAGTATAGGGTCTTAACTGATTAGCCGACGAGCCAGCGCCTATGATGGTGAACTAAGTTACTGATGTCCCAATCTATAAAGAGTTTATGTTATTTCCCTCTGTTTGGGTAAACTGTCATAGTTTACGTTACAGGCTATGCACATCTCTTTTGTTTCCGGTGATTTTGTGGTGAAACGATAAACTGAATGAATGCAATAAAGAATGTATCAAGTATGCAAACAAAGTTAACATCATACAGTAAAGACTTTACGAGAATTCCTCCTGCTAGGTCATACATGATGGAAAGCTTACATATTCCTTCAACATATAAACCGGTGTTCGACTTTGATGCCTGCAACCCTCGGTAATCGTCTTGATGGTCATGAACTGGGTAATGCAAATCTCTACATCTGGTAGGATAACTGGCATACAGTGGAACTCACTCGGCAATGGAATATCTATGGAATAGTCTGACGGAATCGGTCATCAGCACACCAACTCTGGACAGATTCAAGAACAGATTAGATTGACAGACATTGGAGACAACATGGCAGATTACATTAAGGTCACTTCAAGGTCCCATCGTCCAATGATATGTGATTGTCTACTGGGCACTTGAAGCAGGGGCCCGTCAGAAGATGTGCATCTCTTCCATACCGCCTTCTTTACAGGTGCCCTCTGCAACTTGGTGTTAGTTGGTTTTCTCCACAAGCTCTTAATGTTGAGTAGGCTAGACTGAATCCTTTCAAAGGTCACAGTTGGTTATAACGTTTGTTGCTCTCCATGTCTCTGCTCGATTAAAAAAGATCATCGATCATATTTGAATAACCAAATACATTAAAGTCAATACAATTGAAAACAAAACTGTTGATATTTTTAATGATATTTTGAGCCTCTATTGTATTGATTATTTCTGTTCAGTTCACGAAATAGTGTACTTCAGTAGCATTAACTAAGTTTGAGTTGGACAAAAAGAGTTATATAAATACTTGAGCATTTCTACAGCCATTCTTCTTCAGAAAAAATGAAAATGAAAACAAAAATAAGACTCATCCAAAAATAATTAATCATAACATTATGGCGTATGTCAATTCTTTTCTTTTCTTAAAATATCATATCATATCATATCATAAAATATTCATGGGTTGATAGGATAAAGATCCTTTAAATGCCCGGATTCAACTAATACATTATTATATAAATCAATGTTATTGGAACATGAGCATATATAACACATTTGCATGCATACGTACAATTAGTTAATCAAATTTATAATGAAGATCAATCAATTCTTTATCAATTGAAGCCTTGAAACAATTGAGGGAATTTGCATTTTTCGAATCGAAATTGAGGCTGTTCCAAGTCTTTAGTATTCTTTGAATAAACGAATTTTTTCTAATATTTGATTTATGCCTATACATATATATTTTAAATTCACCGCCCCTGGTAAATGACACACTAGAGTAAGTGAAGAAATCAGAAGTTCTCAAATCATCAATACCGTGAACCAAATAATACAACTGTTTATGGTCACCACGAATGCGCCTATACTTTAGACTGGGTAAACCAAGATAAATAAGTCTATCTGTGTATGATAGATCACTTACTTCTTGAACAAGTTTAGTAGCACGTCTCTGCACATTTTCAATAGTTATTTACTGACGTTTATGCAAAGGGCTCCAAATACAGTTGCCATACTCAAGAATAGAGTGAATTAAAGACTTATATAGATGAATAAATAACGATCTATCCAAGTTAACAAAACTTAAAATAAGGCCCAACATTCTATTTACTCTGTTCACACAATTATCAATATATATATCAAAATTCAAGGAACTGTCAAATACAACACCAACATCTTTTTCTGATTCGCACACCATCATAGACTTTGAAAAAGATGTATCCACATAATACATTTGGCATGGGTTATACTTTCCAATATGTAGAAACCTTACATTTGGATATATTGAAAGCCAATTGCCATTGCATGACCACTGAAAAACCGAAATAATATCAATATGTATATTCTGATAATCATCCGATGACCCATATATTTTGGTATCATCTGCAAAAAGTTATAATGTGCATTTGTCTTTCGTTGAGCTTAATATACGATACATACCGGGATCAACAATTTTAATGCATACCCGGTTCAAAGTGACTGCATTCCCAACGTGTGCTTTTAACATGTGCTTTCTCTGGCACACCTTGTGACAAAACTTACCTTTTTTTTTTTATTTCCGTATTGGTTATTTGATAATTTTGTTTTGTTTTGTTTGACTCTTTGTTGTTGTTGTTTTTTGTTTTTTTGTTGCTTTTTATTTCTTTTGTTTGTTGTTTGTTTGTTTGTTGTTTTCTTTCTTTTTTGGGTGGGGGTGAGGGTGAGGGTGAGGGTGGAGGAAGTCAAATTTCAAGAATCAACATCTTCAGTCCAGACACCATCGTCCATGCCACAAATGAGGAAAACGTGTCATGTCAGATCCATCTCTTTTTCCCATTATCTGGAAGAGTAAAATATTGAAGAGAAATCAGAGGAAACCAAAATCGAAAACATATACTAATGATAATTCAATGTAGATATATATCATGTAATTAGACTTGGACACAGAGATGATAAACAGGCAGAGAAAAAACGTAAAGAGACAAGACAAAGAAGAGAGGAAGACTTCATCATTCCAGCACATTGGTTTAGATATCTTAACAACTTCAATAAAATGACAGCAAGGTGCCAATCGCCTTGCCATTGTCCGGACCAGAAGCCTTGCCAGATCCACAACCAGCCAGCTTCCACAAGAAATATTTCCACGCGGACCAGAAGGGTTACCCGTCCACAGACGCACAGTGCCTGTCCCCCCACCTTTCAGCGACCCGGAAAACCGACGACTCGATCATACGTTGCGAACCCCATGATCATCATTGACCTTCGTAATTCCCTAGTCAAGGTCACGAACAGACCTAGAAGCCAGGTATCCATACTCAACGAGTCCCATTGCATCTTACCCAAGTCTGCAGCACCTCAACATCGTGGGACAACTATGATATATGCTGAAAGTCAAAAGCGTCGTCTGGCATTTACAATACATTTTTTTCCTTTTATTTTTTCATTTTGCCACTTTCTTACTTCTGCTTCCTTGTTTCTTTTTTATCTTCCCCGTTTTTCACTTTCCATTTGCGTCTTTTGCATTGCTCGTGCCCCCCTCCCACCCCCAAACAATCTTCCATTTTCTTCCTTTTTGCAATATTTTTTCCTTTCTCAAGTTTCTTTTTCCTTCTTCAGTTTATTTTCCCCTCCATAACATCCTTTTGTCATTTTTACTTCTCTTGCTTTTTCTTTCTTTTCCCTTTGTTTCCCCCCCTCGTCGTCTTCCTCCTTCTCACCCTACTTAATAGTCATGTGCTTTTGTTCGCTTCTCTCTCTTTCCTACTCCACCCCCTTTCTCTTCCTCTTCTAAATAATATTTCAGCAACATATGACTGTTTTCAATTTGGCCAAACGCCATTACCATTTAAGCATCCTTCGTGATTAATTAATGTTTAGGAAGAGCTCCAGTCCATAATAGATTAAATATTGAATTTTGACAATGAACCAACATAGTACGCATATTTTACTGAAGCCTACTCTGTGAACTGAATATATAAATGTTTAGTAAATGTTTAATGTAAGACCGTATGCACATAGCTGTTCAAAATATTGTAGCCATGAGTTGTGATTTTTGACTCGACGATACCTTTTATAATCTAGAACCTTGTACATAGAGAAAACTGTCGGTCTACTTTTGATTATAAAGATAGGGGCTAAAATGGTACTGATATCTCTTCGGGGATATTATTGTGAAACATGATAATTTAGGGAGTTATTTCAACAAAGCGATTGCCTTCTTTCCACAATAAGTCGACTAAGCAGACACAGTATTTTTGTTGACGTGCATGTCCTCTTTCTTTTAAAAACGATCCCAAACGAGGATTTTTCTTTAAGGTCTATTCCGAGGCGAGACGGGAATAATCCAGACATCAGGGTCTTGTCGATGGGAAAAAAAAAACCGCCAATGCGGGGATCGAACCCAGAAAACCCTGGTAAAAGTTCGATGCCTTTAAGCACTTGGCTTTCTAGTCTCCAGTTATCCTTTGCAATCTTTGTAGTTAGTAGAATAAATGTTTCATATCCGTTCAAAGATTTCTGGATTGTGGATTCATCAACAAGATAAATTAGGCAAGTCTTTCACTCTTGGGGAGGAAGCTCATTCTTATGAGTTGACCTCCAGGATGTTGCATCCTTGGTTAGTCTAAAAATTAATAGGAAATAGAAAATGATATACACACACTTCTTCTGATCCAGAGAAAGTTTGACAAACCAAATCACACATGATCTGAAAACTGTAAGACGCAGTCAATCATACCCTTATTATGCAGATCTTCTGGACGATCTTCTGGAAGGGCAAATGAAGAATTTGTAAACACTCCATCAAGCCCGAGGAGCCGAAAAATCACCGGTCACGAGGACATTTCTATAGACATTTGTAAAAGGGTCTCCAGCGGGGTTTCCGGCATGCTAGAGGTCGGAAGGGTCGACATAGAAGGTCATCAAAGGCTGGCTTAATAGAGAACAATAGGTCTGATGAGATATTTGGTTGAAATAACCAAGATGAATAAAGCAACGCTACGTAAAAAGGGGGAAGAGGAAGGAAAGTAAAAAGAAACAATTGTGGCAATCCACATCACCATTGGTCTGAATCCTGTTATACCATTTACAAACATACATTAGATAAACCAAGAGTCACAAACCAATGCAGACGTATAGAGTGCGGTCACTAGGATACGTGAAAATCATTCTATGCTATTCAGAAAGATAAAAGCGGAAAGACGCATGCCTTTGTTCATCTCAGGTATAACAAGTAAGAACAAGAACATACTTCAGTCCTGAGGTGTATGAAAACTTTACGGAGAAGAGTTATGAGAATGGATAAAAGATGAAGCCACATAGGCTGCTAGATAGTGCTTCTAGCATCGAAAGATGGATGTAGATGTGAGAAGCACCTATTATATTTAATGGACATCTCTTCAGTCTCAAGTCTTATTTATTCTCTTCAAGGACTGATCCAAACGAAGAAAAGCCGAGGCAGATGTCTTTCAATTTTCCACGTCTCTGAGTCAGGCCAATCATACTGTATACTATTCATATATTTATTTATTTTGACAGACTGCTAACACACACATACACACACACACACACACACACACACACACACACACAACACAAAACAACCCAACAACCCCAACACATTCAATAGTAATTGAATTCTTATAGTTGGATTCATTATTCTAGCTTAAAATGTAGACATATTATTACCTCAAAATGTGCAGAAGAAAACTCGGATTTGTGAGAAAGTTCGGTCATGGGTTTGATAAGGTCTGGTAAAGGGAGTGCACAGAACACCTCCATCATAATATCCCAGCTTTCCTTACAAAGGGCATGGATATACTGGGATGTATAGGATATAGAGATATCCATCCAAATATATATAGAGGAGATGGATCCACTGAGATGTGAAATTTGTGCAAACATATTCATAATAAATGGTGTATATAATGTCAGACCTCTAATACCTATGCGTCTGTTTATTATCTCAGCTTTCCTTTAAAATGGGCATGAATATACTGGGATAAAAGGCATACGCAAATAAATCATAGAATATCTCATCTGTCGTTACAATAAATGAAGATGATCTAGGATGTGGTGTAGGTTTTCCTCAGCTTTCCTTAGAAAGGGCTTGGGTATACTGAGAAATGAAATACACAAAAGGTAACATAAGCAACACACAAAAGGTAACATAAGCAACACACAAAAGGTAACATAAGCAACACACAAAAGGTAACATAAGCAATACACAAACGGTAACATAAGCGTATTTCAGCTCTCATAAAAGGCACATCAAAATATAGAGATTTTGGGAATACACTATTCATATGGGTTTATGATTATATATATATATATATAGTTTCCCCGTGACTTACTGGTAAAATATCCTCAAACATATACAAAACCAATAACTAATTGTACATAATATACGTATATGGACACGGTATGACAACAAGAACCAGTCTGTCAAAACTAATTAGAGCCGTATAGATACGTGATGATACATTATGATTGACCAGAGCCAGGGAGGTGAAATATTGAAATACAAAGCACTTAGAATCCATGATAAACTGCCGTTTTAAAAAGATGATTCATATGACAAGATTGGGACATCCTGCTGGACTATGATGCATGATCATGTATATGATATAGCTTGTCAATCCGTAGTTAAAAGGTCAAACAAGAAACAATTTGAATTTCCTACAAGATAACATGAAGTGGCTCGAACGTCTATAGGCCATACCAATATAGTTTTGGGCCTTGCGTTATTCGTCATTACGAAGAGGAAAATAGACGATATAATAGTAAAGTAGAAGGGTTCACAGCCAACACTGTAAATATAACCCAGTCATGTCAAAAAAGAAAACAAAAAATCGCAGAAGTACATGCCGAAGTGCGATTCATTTATTGAGTTGACAGGATCTTCCACCATAGATGTCTGCATCTGAGTCATTGCTAATTAAAATCCATAAAGACCATAATAAGATCGCCAGGAATTCATATTTACACATAATATGACAGAGAGGTAAGAGACCTATACAATGAGAAAGGAAGCTGAGATTGAAATATGACTGCTAAGAAATAAAAACTGAGCACCATTTTCGGTAGCTTTTTTGCTTTGTTTTGCATTATCTCATTTTATGCCTCGCCGCTCTAAAGATAATGTTTTCCATGTCTAGGCTCGTCAAGAGTGATAAAGTTAGATTTATGGGTATTGTTATGCTATCAAGAACTAGGAAACGATAGTTGACTTTGTGGACCGAAGTTTATCGATTAGATTAATAACAACAAGGCATATAAATAAAAGAGAGACAAGACAGACCTGTTGGCCTCTTCAAATTATCACTGTAGCCTGCAAACAGAGTCTGTCCATCAGCAGACCATGCCAGAGACATGCACTAGGGTGGTTCCTTGCTAGATCCAGAGGTCATGACGTCAGGTACAAGTTCATAGACAATTACTTTACCTTCCAAATCCCAATACTTGATGCTGGGGCCGGTGGCAGCACACAGCTATTAACGATTGAGAGAGAAACACATGGCATTGATACAATCACATTCATCCAAGGTGTACAATGGTTTGCCTTCGTTCAAATCCCACAGCATTGACCGGCCATCATTCCCAACTGAAGAACAAAGAGATCCATCACGAGAAACAGTTTCACAATTCAAGAATTATGAATGTTCAAAATGGTTGGTCTTGAGTTTGCCGTTAGTAAGGTTCCACGCCTTCCCAGTTTTATCCCAGCCACATGAAACAATGATGGGAGTAAAGGCATTGAGAGAGAAGCGCACACATGACACCCAATCTTTTTGGGTATCTTCCTGAATGGTATACTTGCAGATACCAAGGGTATTCCAAAGCTTAATACTCTTATCTCTTGAAGCAGAGACAATCCGACGGTTGTCAACAGAGAAGGCAAGACTCAGGACATCATTGCCATGGCCAATAAAGCGGTGGGTTGTTCTACCCTCCACCAAATCTCAAAGTCTCAGAGTTTTGTCCTAAGAAGAAGACTGGGCAAACTGAGAATCCGACGACAATACCATGTCACTGACAAAACGGTTGTGTCAATGAAGAGATTTGAATGGCATGCCGTAGTTTGTATCATCCCTGGTCAGTGTCAACAGAATAAAGCTCATTTCTCTGGATGCCGACAAAATAGTGTCCGGATTGTATTGGTGGCTATCTGGGTTACCTATCCACCATGCCCGTGGAGGAGCAACGCTAAACAAAAGCAAATGCATTTTTGAAGCACAAGAATTACAATTGCTCGGACATATGTTCGGAAAAGACAGTGTTTTACCTGGTCCAGAAAAGATAAAAGTGATAACAGAAATCAAACAACCAAAGAATATCGCCGAATTCCACTCTGTTCTCGATATGAAACGTGTTCCGATACATCAAGAACTACGCATCAATCACTGAACCAGTTCGAAAGTGGACGAGAAAAGAACCACCAAGACTGGCGATGGGAATCCGCTGAAGAAAAGGCTTTTAAACAATTGAAATCAACTTTGATCAAAGCAAATGTTATGGCGTACTTCAACCCAAACAAGAAGAAAACCGAAATTATTGTCAACGCTAGTCCAAATGGATTAGATGCGACACTTTCGCAAAACGGCCAACTAATTGACTATGCAAGCTAAGCGCTCACTGATGTCGAACGAGGATATTGACATACGGACAGAGAGATGTTCGCTGTCGTTAAGGCGTTGAACATTTTCACCTGTATCTGCATGGTGTGCGATTTACAGTAATTACTGACCACAAACCATTGCTGGGCATTTTGACTTCATTCCTCTCATGCACTGCTCGAATTGAAAGATAGCGATTACGACTCATGCCTTATGAATTCAACTTGATTTACAAGCCAAGGAGAAACGAACTCAACCCTGCCGATTTTTTAAGCCGTCATCCAGTAAACATACCGACAAGAAACAGGAGTAGTAGTTGGAGAGTAGTACACACAGTCAACGCCGTTCCAGTCGCTTTGTCATTTCAACAGGTGCAGAACTCAACCCAGAGGGATCCAGAACTTCTAAGAGTTATGACTGCTGTCCAAACAGGATTATGGGATGATCCATTTCTGTCTAACTTAAAACACATTAGAGATACATTTCTCAGTATTCAATTGCGTCGTTATACGTCAAAATCTACTCGTTGTTTCTGCTTTCCTTAGACAAAATGTCATTACACTTGTACATGCATCCCACAAAGGTATTGTGAAAATCAAACAGCTTTTACGTGAGGAACTGGCTGGACACTACAAGTATGACCATGTAGCAATCTTTGAAAAGAATTCCCCGTCTTCATGACCGAAAAAAGGTGATTTTGGGAATATGTGCAACCATGAGCACGAGTCATTGTCTTCGTTGACATTCATGGAACAGAGCACAGTGACTGTGCTTCAATCCTTCAATGACTGCCTGCATCTATGGATTTCTGCTAGTAGATTCCGGCATGACTGAGGCAAAACATCAACCAGACATAAATGATCTGAGTTTAGGCGTGAGGTGCGACTGGGTGGTCCAGCAGAAAAGCGCGCCTGCCCACACTGCTTTATGAACTCGTTAATTTTCTGAGGGGGGATTTGGGCGGGGGAAGTACTGTCGTTCTTCATCCACAGCATTTGCCAAGTTTAAAACCATGGAACTTTTTCCTGTTCCCAAAAATGCCAAGAGACCACAAAGATCACAGATTAATTTGATACCCTGTAGTTAAGTCAGATGACACCCAAGTGATCCTTAATAGACACTAAACAATATTCAGTTTTTTTCACATATGCTGATTATTTTGATAATGGCAGCAAAATTCGTATTTGGCTTTTCGTTTAGGATCTATTGGCATAGTCCGAGAATTCCATGATGCCCCTCGTACATTGGGCTCTTTAAATTAAAACTGAGATTAAGCACGCTTAAAAAGGGGAGCAACTGCAAAGATCGAATTAATGCACGGCCATTGAGATGCGGGGAATATTATATTGATGTCTGATTGTTGTGGTTGGTTTGATTGATTGATAGATTGGTCAATTGCAATTATTGAATTCAAGCTTGACCGTTGATTGAGTTGATAAACAATTGGTATATGGATATTATTATATTTGATGGTTAGTTAGTTTGATTGATTGATAGATTGATCAATATACTGACGTATATAAATGGATGGTTGGCTGGTTGATTTAAAGTCTCTTCATCCGACACCAACGGTGATCAAATGGTTGCGTGTAAAACGCATACAAGCACATAGAAAAGATGACAAAGTTGTTTGAGTGAAAAAAGCAGAGACGATATTAGTGACTCCCAAACGCACGAATCCAATTAGAAGTAGGAGAAAGGACTTCTATTCTGTAACCAGAGATGATCTCATTACAGAATGGGATATTTTGAGACAGTAAAACGGATGCACTACCTGTCATCTAACAATCGTCACATTCCCTTCCCTAGCCATTTCACAAAGTTTGGCTGTCTATTCAGTAATGGGCGCCTTGAATTGACGGGTAGTCACATCGTGTTATGAGACGATTCGAGACCACCTGGTCATGCCAGCGTCCTCTCTAAGGACCAATACTGGATTGTTTACACTGCCACCTTTTAGACTATCGACTATTCAAAGTTCAACAAACAACCTCGATATCTGAAGGATACGTGCAACCTGTGGGCTCATTATCAGAAATGGATACCCGAAACTGATATCCCCTGTACCCTCATGACATTCCTGTGCTTGGTTCGCATCACCATTGACCATTACAGTCATGATAAAAAAAGGAAGAGACAACAAAAGCCTGAGATACGTTGACGACACAGTTCCTAGTTAGCGATTTCTGATGGACACGTTTGAAGAAGAAAGTAAACAAAAAATCGAAGATGTCCAGTTAGGGAACGAAAAAAAAAAAAAAAAAAAAGAAACCCCAACAAAATGCATGGAAGAACTTCTGCAAGCAGTAGAAGGCAAGCGTCTTAGAACCAAATTCCATCCAGCAATGTCAAAAGAATGGGAAGCCCTCGACGACGACTCACAGGATAAATTTAAAAAAACTTAGCGAATACTACAGAAGAATGCCTAATGGAAGCATTCACTGACATAATTAACTCATTGCGTGGCAACATTTGGAACAAAGAAACTATTAGAAACGCCTGTAGTTAGAATAATCCGTAGGCAGAAAGAAAAGAAGAAGCTCCAAATGGAAAAGAACACCCTAAAAAAACAGTATAGAAATGCACCAGAGTCCGAAAAAGTAGGGTTGAACGTCCTATAGAAACAACTGTGTGCAAGAAACAGTAAGCATAGTCAATCAGAAAGAATGACGAAGAAAAAGTACCAACAGAAACAATCCAAGACAAGGTTCTTTAGAAACCTTTATAAACATGATAGACAGCTCCTTGAACACCCACGATCAGGCCAGCTGAAAATTAATCAGAATGAACTGGAATGTCACCTAGAAAAGACATATAACAAGTAGAAAGGAAAAGTCCTTGGCGAAATACAGAGACTTATATGGCCGAGGGAACCAGAAAGGTTAATGGGCATTTCCCCACCTAGAGTAGAGGTGTTCAAGTCTATTATAGAGATAGTAAGAACCAAATCGGCACCGGGACCAAACGACATCCCATACCTTGTCTATAGTAAATTAAATGTTCCAAGATACGCAAGCTTTTGTTTAAAATCCAGTACAATGCCTCGACCAATAGTCATGAAAGTGACCAGTGGAACAGAGCTGAAGGGGTGTACTCAAAAGACTGATCCGACATCAGTCAGTTCAAGCCTATCTCTCTACTAAATGTTGGAGGAAAGATCTACTTCACAATAATTGCCGAATTTCTAACAAGATATTTAAAGAATGGCTATAATGACGTGGCTGTACAGAAAGGTGGCATCTTAGAGATGCCTGGGTGCGTAGAACATGCTGGGATTGTCTGAGAGTCAATAAGAGGAGGAGCTATATCAAACAAGCTCGATCTTAACGTGATATGGCTTGATCTGGCAAATGCATGCGGCGCTGTCTCCCATAAAACGGACTCAAGGCTATTAATAGGAGCCATATCCTAGGAAAATCTAAGCTACGGATACTGCTTATCCAGATTCAAAGTTATTATGGTCACTAGACTTGTATAAGATAGCCAGCTTCATCGTTGAGAGAATAGAAATCACAATAAATAAGTACATCAGAAGGTGGTTAGGCCTTCCACAATACTTAGCAGATGTGGCCCTCTATTGCAAGCAGGCTAAATTGTCAATACTGATGAATTCACTTTCAAAAGAATACTTAGTCGGAGAGTTCAGGCGTCTGCTTAAATATCAGAATTCCCGCGATGAAGCCGTCGAATCCATCGAAGCATCCCTTCGAACAGGGAGGAAACGGAGAGCGTATGAAACAGTTCAAGAAACAGAATCTCTAAAGATCAAAGAGACCATGGACCACATGTAATACGATCGGCGTGAATTTGGGAGTGCAGTGGTGCGCATGTGGTCCAAAGCATCACCATGAGAATTCAGAGTCATTGTCCTCAATGCGATAAGGAAATGTGAAGATGGGAAAAGGGGGGGGGGGGGGCGCCTCCAAGGGCGGTCCAGATAGCCCAACATAGTCCGTGGACACCATGGAAAATGTCATTCAAAGATCCCTCACGTTGAACAAAGTATGGCACATGCCATCATAAAAATTAAGCTTCATCATACGACCTCTTACCAACGAAAGCCAACTTGACAAAGTGGTATAAAGAGAAAGGGGGATTCCTACTAAGCGGTGGCTATGAAACTTTTAAGCATGTCCTGAATGGCTGTAAGGTTGAATTAGCACCTGGCAGGTGCACCTCGAGGCACAGAAAAGTGCTAAGTACCCTTGTTGAAATACTGCACAGCGGCATGACAATATCCCATAAAGCAGTACCCGCAGAAAAGCAATATTTCGTCAAAGGAGGCACCAAGAAACCAACTAGGATCGAGACCGTTAGAGGAAGATGTGGCCTTCTTCAAGGAGCTTACGATTGGATCGTAAGCGCTGATCTTCCCAACCAGAGAGAGTACGCCCCCCTCCCTAGAATCAAAGAAACCAATGGAAGGACTGACATTGCAGTTTACTCCAGGAAACAACACAAATTCATTCTGATAGAACAAACGCTTCCATATGAGACAAACATTGAAGAAAAACATGTATCTCAGTAGCTCAGTCGGTAAGTAGTCGGAATCCAGAACAAGCGAATCAGATATACGCTGGTTCAAAATCCGTCAGAGCCACCGAAGGAAAAAGGCAGTAGCAGGACACCTAGCAGTGTAGCCTATTCTCCTAAGGGTGTTAGAACTTTAAGGCCAAAACTCCTCTTTGATGGAGATTCTCATTTCTGAAGACCTGGTACTGTCTCGCTCTAAACGATTTTGCTACACGTATTCGTTTGCTTCATGCAAAACATGGAAGAGACTTCTCATTGAGAGCATTGCATTCTCAATAGTTAATTTGAAACGCCACGGATTTCAGCTGTCCCCGAAGGACAATTCAACTGCACGAGAAAAGTGAGACTCTTCACAATGGAAAATCCACAGCTACAAACACAGTGCAGTGAATGTTTTTGTGCGTTGCGTTGACAGGGAGTTGGCACGTAAAAAACCACGGCGTCGTCACATGCATGGGCATGAAGGTAAGAGGTAACATGCCTGGCCTCAGTACGTTGGCCTGTGTCTGTGTGGATAGGGGTGGAGGTGCGGGGTTGCTTTTGATTGGATCTGATGAGTGTGAAAAACGGCTCAAACATATTGATGGGTTTTCGTGAGGATGGAAAACACACCATGATCAAACAAAAATATCATAATATGAAGCAGCGTGCAATATTAAAGTTCAGAACTTGATAAGAATTATGCAAACCAAAAAACTTTTAAATACTAGCTTTTAATGGCGCGTTGACAATAATACTCAGTTGACTGAGTCTGTCAGCTTTTATGAAGAAGAAGAACTGATATATTTTGCTGGGCAGTTCATTGTATACGAACTCAATTTTGCCTATTTCCCTATAATAAATGACAGATGAACTGGAGTGACATTTAGCATGTGCAGTAACTTAGAGCAGTATTTTATTTTGCCCTCCAGAGAAACGCTATATTTCCAGATTCCAGAATTCTCTCCCTTGAATATAAAAAAAAAGTGGCATCAAGGCCAAACAGTCCAATGGTGGACTAAAGCCGTAACAATAAATTACGTTTAGTCCACATTAAGGATGTTGGTTGCAAGATTGCACGGTAGCCTTGTTGCGTAGTAGCTTTAGTTAGCTAACCATTTTATGATCAGGTTTAGCATTGCAAGTCCAGTGACTCCGTTATTTGTCAGCGCCTGTATTAAATATAATGTATAAAGGCTGTGTGATTTCTTTTGTTTTGATTTGAGGGGGTGTATATAAGGAAGGGTGCGGGAGAGGGGGGGGGGGGGGAGTCTATGTGGTGTTGGTTTTTTCATTTGAGTTTTGTTTTCTTGTTCTCTTTTTATGTTTGCTTATATTTGTTTTTATCTTTTTGTTTTGTTTTTGAGTTGTTTTTTCGTTTGTTCATTTATTTGTGTTCGTTTGCTTTCATTTCTTTTAGTTTGTTGATGTTAATTTGTTTTGTCCTTGTTTGATTTTGTTTTTGTTTTGCTTTGGGTTTTTTATTCTTGTTTTATTTTTGTATTGGTTTGTTTTTTGCTTTTTTTCGGGGGGGGGGGGGGGGGGGGGGTTGGGGTTTGTTTTTTTTTTTGTTTTTTTTTTTCCCTTTCGGGTTGTGTTCAGGATTCATCTCAAAAAGCTTCAAA
>JBCJKE010410687.1:4737-22479 GCA_039654525.1 Melibe bucephala | reverse complement strand
CATTATGTACTTATTGCAATGATGTTATCAGCTATGGGAGCAAGGGGAAGGTTGCTTTAGTCGAGCATGTAAAGTCATTGAAACATGTAGGTTTTGTTAACCACCGAAAGACAAATTATACCTTAGGTAGAAGACATCAGCCCCTTTTTCTTAGACTGTCGCTTAGTGAGATCTTCATATTAAGCAGTCTTAAATACATGATTTTCTTCAATGCCTTACTCATGGAACCATTCTGTCAGAGTGAGTTTTATAGATTCCTAGAATAAACTACAATGTCCGGCCTTTTGTTGGTTTCTTTGATCTCATGGGGTTATTCCCTCTCGTTGGGAAGGTCAGCGCTTACGATCCAGTCATTAGTTCCCTCAAGAATTTCTCTGTTGGTCTTGATTCCAGTTGGCTTGTTGGTGCCTTTTTTGCCAAAGTATTGCTTCTCTGCAGGAAACATTTATGGGATAATGTCATGCTGCTGTGCAGTATTTCAAGGGTACTTCGCACTCTCTTGTGCCTCTAAGTGTACCTGCCAGCTGCCAATGCATGCTTACAACCGTTCAGGACATGCTTTAAGGTTTCATAGCCACCACAAAGCAGACATTTCCCATCCTCTTTATACCACTTTGCCAAGTTAACTTTTATAGATAATAGGTCACATGTTTCCAAAATGATGAAGATTAGTTTCAGTGGTGGCATATGTCATACTTCGTTCCACGTGAGGGATCTTTGAATAACATCTACCCAAGGTGTCAACTGACCCTGTTGTGCTTGTAGGACCGCCCTCTGCAGTCTCCCCTCATCCTCACTTTTTCTTATCACATTAAGGATCATGTCTCTGGATTCTCTTGGTGGTGCTTTTGACCATATGCGGTCCACTCCTCTGCCGAACCCATGACAATCGCATTGCCAGTGACCTGATCTGATGATCTCTTTGATCTTTAGAGCTTCAGTTGTGTCTTGAACTGTGTCACATGCTCTCAATTTTCTCCCTGTTCTGGTGGATGGTTCAGAGGATTTGACAACTTCATCTCAGAAATTCTGATACAAAGCAGAAGCTAGGACTTTGAATTTGTACTTCTCTGACGTTGACTTCAATGGTATTGAGAGTTTAGATTATAACTAAATTACTGTCCCCCTTAAGTAATGGTGCATATCCTAATTCCTTTTATGTTTCACACCCTACATTTTCTTGGTGGTTGTGGAATTCCCCAGATCTAGTTTTTCAGTGGATTGACAACTTCATCGTGGGAATTCTGATACATAAACAGAAGCTTGGACTTTCCAACTTTGTATTCTGCTGAAAGCGACTTAAGTGGAAGTGAGAGTTTAGAGTTTAGCTGCTTGCAGTAGAGGAAGCAGATTCATTAAGCATTGTGGAAGGCCCAACCACCTTCTTGTGTACTTATTTATTTTGGCTTCTTATCACTCAGCCATGGTGCTGGCTATCTCTTACATGATTAATGGCCATTGCAGCTTTTGGATCAGGACAAACTGGAGTATCCAGAGCTTGAATTTCCCTCGGATGTGGCTCCTACCAATAGTCTGCTGTCTGTTTTCTAGTTCATGGGTTACTTCACTCACTCTCTTGGTGTCTCTAAGTGAGTCATTTTACCATCGTCCAAGGCTTTTAAAAGACTGTTCATACACAATTGGTATCTGCTGGCCCCCTACACTGAAGGCTGTATCAGATCTAATCTTTCCATTGGATTTAAACTCCCTCCTGCTCCATGCCAGCGTATCAAATCGTGCAATCTTCCTATGGCTGCTTTGGTATTCTCATCAGTTGAAGTGATGATTGTTGTATTGTCCATGAATGCTTTAAGTGGATTCATTTGGAGTCCATCCCCAAGGTCTGCCCTTTCCGCATAGGTCTTGGTACCTTCGAGTATGATCTGCATGGCCTTGACGAACAGGATAGGAACGTTGCATCCCATAGCAATTCCTGTTTGTAGTTCTACCCACTTTATGTCCTACTCATTAGGTGAGAACCTCATTCTAAAGACACCAAAGAAGGATTTCAGAATATTGCTGATATCTGCAGGGACATGGTGCCTCTGCAGTGCAAGCCATATGATTTTATTGGCGACAAAGCCGTTCGAGTTCATCAGATCAAGCCATGTCACGTTGAGATGGCACTTGTTTGATTTATCTCTTTGAATCGACTCCCAGATCATTCCAACGTTTCGGGCATCCCAGGGCACCACCTTTCTGTACAGCTATGTTGATATATATTTATTTTTCAGCAGATGTCTTGTCAGACGGTTGGTGATTATTGTGAAGATCTTTCCTTCAACCTTCAACAGTAAGACAGACCTGAACTGACTGATGTCGGACGAGTCCTTTTCTGTCGGAATGTATACCCCTTTTGGCTCAATTCCCCTGGTCACTTACATGATCATTGACCTAGGCATTGTACATGATTTTATACAGAAGCTTGCATGTCTTCGGACATTTCTTGTACATAAGATATGGAATGCCGTTTGGTTCCGGTGCTGATTTGGCTCTTGACTTCTGTATAATAGACGGACTCCTCTACTCAAGGTGTGGTTGTGTCCATCGACACTTCTGACTCCCCAGGCTATACAAGTCCCTGTATTTCGCCTAAATCTTCTCCATTCCAGTGGTCTTCTTCTTCATAAAAGCTGACAGACTCAGTCGACTGAGCATTATTGTCAATGCGATCACCATCTTTTCCAGGTGACTTTTCAGTTTAGTGCATTTGATAATCAGCTTGCCTGCTCATGGTTGTTCAATGAACTATCTACCATATTGATACAGGTTTCTAAAGAATTTTGTCCTTGTCTGTTTCTGTTGGACCTTTTTCTTCCCTTCTGCTTCACTAAGCCCACTGTGTCTTGCGCACAGTCGTTTCCACAGGATGTTCAACCATGTTTTTTCTGGTGCATTTCTATACTGCTTTTTCGGGACATTCTTTTCTATTCATTTCTTTCTGCCGTCGGTTTCTTCTAATTATTGGCTTTTCTGATGGTGTCTTTGTTGCCATGGAATGGAAGTAAAATATGTCAGTGAATGCTTCCATTAGGCACTCTTCTGTAGTATTCTCTAAGCCTTTCTTTACATAACACTGTAAGTTGTTGTGGGCTTCCCATTCTTTTGCCATTGCTCAAGGGAATTTGATTCTAGGACGCTTGCCTTCTGTGGCCTGCAGTTCTTCATCTGAAGAATCAAGGTTGAGATAATTGTGGTTGGCTACTACGCATGTGACCTCATTCAACTTATCCAGTTCCCCGAAACGAATATAATCTTCAGTTGCCTTCTCAGGGCATTTGATCTTCTTCCTATGAATCTTCATTTCTCTCTTAGATGGGAAGACTTTGCCGCAAGTACAAGGGTGACCAGAAGAGTTCTTGTTGTCCGATGGGTGTCGCAATACTGCTCATCTCGTCTCTACTATTCACTTTCACCCTTCCAAGTTTCACTGGACTGGTGGTGAAGAGAATAAACAAATCGACCCACTATTTATATTTTCTCCAGGCTTAATATTGCCTGCTTCTATTGTTAGATAGATGGAATAATGCAGTACCATCACGTGGCAATTTACTTGGCAATACTAATAGAACTTCAATGAGGCTTTTCCTCGTCCCAGCTGTTATACCGTCAATAATCTACAATTCTCAATTACATGATTGTCTACTAACTGTCATGGCGATTAGCCCACATTAGCTACTATCGCTGCTCAGTTCTACCACCTACATAGCGCGTGTCAAACAAGCCCCAAATGGTCGGGCAATAAGCCCTGACCTTAATGCCTGACCCAGTCTGAATCTGTAAGTCCAATGTGATGGATCCTTCTACTGGTTTTCCATCGACACTTTATAGTTAGATGGGGCTAACAAACAACATTCCGTAGAGTTCGTGAACAGGTGAGGTGCTCATCATTCTTTCTGTCCCAATTACATTCCATGCATTTATACATGGGCACAAAGTGCCTATTACTGCCTATCACAGCTCTGGATTGTGCTTATTTGCTCTTTTTAAAGTATGAAAAATCAAACCTTTCCCCATACGATATAACTTGTTTATTTGGTCTTCCTGACTAATTTTGACATTGGGTTTTATACAGTACATCATCTAAACTAAGAGGGTTTCAATCTCCACTAAAACAGTGTGCATTGTTTGTCTCCCAATTGGCAATGATGAAATAATATTTCATATAACTGACGATTTGTGGCTTCCACAAAGGCCCTAAGCCGTGGGAATTAATTTGACTGCACTCATCGACCCTTGTCATAATTGTGCACCACTAATAATCTCCCCTTGAGAACCTGAAATGTTACATTGGCATTTCCACATTGTAACCATGCGGTCTGTCTTGATGGTATTTGATACTCTGTCCCTGATTGGACACCTGAGGGTATTACATTGTTCCAGGCACTCAGGCATTCGAGATCATCACCTCTCTACAGCTATGTCGGTATTGTCATTTTTCAACCGATATCTTGTCAGACGTTTGGCATTTGTTTTGAAGATGATCTTCCCTTCACGTTCAACAGGGAGGTGGGCTTGAACTGACTGATGTCGAATGAGACTTTTTCTTTCAGAATGTATACCTCATCAGCTCATTTCCACTTGTCACTTACATGGTCATTGATCCATGCATTGTACAGGATTTTATACAGAAGCTTGCATGACTTGGAACATTTCTTGTACACAAGATGGGGAATGCCGTTCGGTCCTGGTGCCCATTTGGCTCTTGCTTTCTGTATAATAGAATCGAATTCCTCTTCTCTAGGTGGGGTAGTGTCCATTGATATTTCTGGTTTCCCCCGTCGTACAAGTCCCTGTATTTCGCCAAGATCTTCTCTTTTTCAGTGGTCGCTATACGTCTTTTCGAGGTGACTTTCCAGTTCACTGTTTGATATTCAGCTTGACTGTTTCTGTTGGACCTTTTTCTTCCCTATTAATTTTGCTTTACTAAGCACACTGTCTCTTGCGCACACTTGTTTGCAAAGGACGTTCACCCCTATCATTTTGGATTCAGGTGCATTTCTTTACAGCTTTTTCAGGCTATTCTTTTCTCTTCGGAGCTTCTCCGTTTCTTTCTGCCTACGGTTTCTTCTAACTACTGACTTTCCTTATGGCACTTCTCTTGTAAATGTTGCCATGCAGTGGAAATAAATTATTTCAGTGAATGCTTCAATTAGGCATTCCTCTGTAGTACTCGACAAGCCCTTCTTTAGTTTACCCAGTGAGTCATAGTCGAGGGCTTCCCATTCTTTTACCATAGCTGGAGAGTGTTTGGTTCTAGGACGCTTGCCTTCAATGGCTTCCAGTTCTTCATCTGAAGCATCAAGGTTGATGTCATTGTGGTTGGCTACCACGTATTTGTTCGACTTATCCGGTTCCCTGGAGCGTTCATGATCTTCATTTGCCCTATTGAGGCATTTCATCTTCGTCCTTTGAATCTCCATTCTTCTCCCAGTTGGGAAGAGTTAGCAGCAAGTACAACAGTGATCGGATGAGCTCAAGTTCAATGTCCGATGGGCATTTCCGTCTTGATACCCCCTCTCTGGTTCGGTAGCTGTGTGCATTGCATAGTTATGGGTACTTGCAACGAGTGTAGGGTTTTATGTCCAAATCTGGGGTTACTGACCCTCAGCCATACACGGTTCCAAGTTTCCCTGGAACATTGTTAATCTTTCCTAGCTGTCATCCCAGTCTTTGATGGTTATCTTTGGGCTTAACCCGAAGTAAGTGCAGTAAACTCATATGGAGGAAGACAATGCCAAGTCTTCGAAGAGAATATTCCTCGAACATGTGTTTGGGCCATAAAACTGCTGACAACCAAAGGAGATCAGGCCACACTAGGATCATGATACCCAGTGCCCTGTGTAATGCTTTTCTTAGACAACAACTTGATGTTATCCTCCAATTCAGCGGTCTTAAATACATGTTGCTCTTCAATGTTTGACTCATCTGGAACCAATAGCTCTATGAGAATGAATTTTTATAGATTCACCGAGGAAACTACAATGTCGAGTCTTTCGTTAGTTTCTTTGTTCTCATCGGGGTATTTCATCTCGTCTCGAGTGTCGCATTACTGCTCGCCTCGTCTCCACTATGTACTCTCACCCCTCTCGAGTTTCACTGGACTTGTGATGTACAAAATATACAACTTAACCCACGATTTATATTTTATCGGGCATACTGTTGCCTGCTTATATTGTTACATAGGTCAAGTAATAAAATTAGCTCACACTTAGCTACTGTCGCCAATCAGTCCCACCCCGCGCATTGCGCCACATGGCCAACGACCTCATCTAGGTGGATGGTGCTAACAAATAACACTCCATTGACTTCGTAGATAGATAGTGATTGTCAATTTCTTGTAAAAAAAAAAAAACAACAAAAAGCACAACATTCTGCTTGGGCGCAAAGTGCCAATTACTGCCAATTATAGGTCTGGGCTGTTCTTATTCAACCGATGAATGTGAGAATTCTGACTTTTTCTCACAGAACATTAGTTGTTTATCTGTTCTTCCAGACCTCTATTGACATTGCTTATATTTAGTAAATCCACGGAATTACGATGTTACCCTCTCCTCCCCCAAAACACTGGGCATTGTTAGTCTCCCTATTGACAATGATAAAGTTGATATTTTCTGTAACTGGCAATTTGTGGCTTCCACAAAGGCCCTGGACCATGGGACATAACACCATCGTACTCTTAAATTCTTCTCCTAACTACGCACCAACTTATCTCATTGTGAGAACCTGCAATGTAACATTCATTGTTACGATCCAATCGTTAGTTCCTTCTTGAAGGCCGCATCTTCCTCTGTTGGTCTTGATCTTAGTTGGCTTCCTGGTGTCTTCTTTGACGAAGTACTGCTTCTCTGCGGGTTATGCTTTATGGGGTATTGTCATGTCGCTGTGAAGTATTTCAACTAGGTAATTAGCACGCTATTCCGCCTCCCAGGTGTATCTACTAGCTGCCAATTCAACCTGACAACGATTCAGGACATGCTTTAAGTTTTCATAGCCACCGAGTAGCAGGCATTTCCCATACTCTTTATACCACTTTGCCAAGTTGGCTTTTGTTGGTAAAAGGTCGTATTTGATCATATGATAAAGCTTAGATTCAGTGGTGGCATGTGGCATACTTCGTTCCATGTTAAAGATCTTTGAATGATGTCTTACCAAGTTGTCCACTGACCCTGTTGTGCTTGCTGGACCGCCCTCTGGAGTCTCCCCTCGTCCTCACTTTTTCTTATCGCATTGAAGATTATGTCTGTGGTTTCTCTTTGCGGTGCTTTTGACTAGATACGATCCACTGCACTGTCAAAAATTCACGATGATCGTATTGTACGTGGCTGTTTATAGCCTCTGTTGTGTCTTGGACAGTGCCGACTGAGCACCATTTTCTCCCAGTTATGATGAATAGTTCGGTGGATTTAACAGCTTCATGGCGGGAAGTCTGATACATTTATATGTAGAAACCTGGACTTTCCGACTTTGTATTCCCCTGAAAGTGTCTTCAGTGCTAGTGAGAGTTAAGCCTGCTTGCAGTAGAAGGCCATATCTGTTAAGCAATATAGAAGGCCCAACCACCTTCTTGTGTCCTTATTTATTTTGGCTTCTAATCACTCAACTGCTCTGGTGTTGGCTGTCTCATACATGACTAATGGCCATAGCAGCTTTGGGATCAGGATAAACTGGAGTCTCCAGTGCTTGAGTTTCCCTTGGATGTGGCGCCTGATAAAAGCTTTGAGCCCCCTTTTTTCTATTTCAAGGATCACTTCCCTCACTCTCTTAGCATCTCTAAGTGAGGCATCGTACCATCGTCCAGGGCTTTTGACGGGCTGTTTATACTCTGTTGGTATCTGCTGGTGCCGTATACTGAAGGTTGTGTCAGATTTAGTCTTTCCCTTGGCCTGTGTTTCGGCCTTAAACTTCTGACACCCTAAGGAGACCAGGCCACACTAGGATCATGACTCCCAGTGTCCTGTGTGGTAATTTTTCTTAGACAACCGCTTGATGTGATCCTCCAATTTAGCGGTCTTAAAGACATGTTGCTCGTCAATGTTTGACTCATCTGGAACCGTTAGCTCTACGAGAATGAATTTTTGTAGATTCCCAGAGTAAAATACAATGTCGAGCCTTTCGTTAGTTTCTTTGTTCTATTGGGGGTATTTCCTCATGTTGGGACTGTCGCATTACTGTTCGCCTCGACTCTTCTATGTACTTTCAACCCTCACTGGTTTCACTGGACTGGTGAAGTACAAAATGAACAACTCAACTCACGATTTATATTTTATTGGGCATAATGTTGCCTGCTAATATGGTTACATAGATCAAGTAATAAGATTAAGTGACAATTAGCTACTATGGCCACTCAGTCCTACCCTGCGCATTGCGCCACATGGCCAACGACCCCATAATGGTCGGATAATAAATCCTGGTCCTAATGTGTGGCCGAGTCCATAAGTCTGGTTCCCATAATCTGAATGTTGAATGAATCTACTGGTTTTCTATCCACACTGTTTATGTGGATGGGGCTAACAAATAGCATTCCATTGAGTTTGTAAATAGTTATTGTCAATTTCTTGTAAAAAACAGAAAACACAAAAAACCCAACAAAAAACAAAAACCCAACAAAAAGCACAACATTCCGTCTGGCCTCAAAGTGCCAATCACTGGTCTGGGCTGTTCCTATTCAACCCTATAAAAGTGGGAATTCTGACTTTTTCTCATTGAACATTAGTTGTTAGTCTGGTCTACCAAACCTCTATTGACATTGCTTGTATTCATTAAATTAAAAAAGGGAGCTTTTATATAGCGCATTATCCACTAAACGTGCACAAAGTGCTTTATAAGGGGTCCCCAACCAACAGCAACATTGAACACAATGACACAAGACAGAACGTTATGCTGCTGGCTAAGCGCAATACATTCCTTCTTAGAAGGATGACACCGCTGTTTACGGCCAGGTACTCATCACACCTGTGGGGTGAGGATAATGTGGTATACATAGAAAACCTTTCCCAAGGGCCCGCAGCATGGCTCAAACCCGCAACCTCTCGATTACGAGCCGAGCGTCTAACCTCAAGACCACGCTGCCCAATCAACTAAACTACGAGGTTACCCTCTCCTCCCTCCAAAGCAGTGTGCATTGTTAATATCCCAATTGACATTGATAACTTGATATTTTCTATGACCGGCTGTTTGTGGCTTCCACAAAGTCCCTGGACCGTGGGACAGAACTCCACTGTGCCCACTATACTTTGCTCTACATACATGAGATTTTTCCCTTTTGTACTTCCTAGATCGCCCTCTGCAGTCTCCCCTCATCCTCACTTTTTCTTATCGCATTGAAGACCATGTCTCTGGATTCTCTTGAGGGTGCTTTTGACCACATGCACTCCACTGCACTGCCAAACCCATGGCGACCATATTGTACGTGGCCCATGATCTCTTTGATGTTTATAGCCTCTGTTGTGTCTCGAACAGTGCCGGTCGATCACCAATTTCCCCCTGTTGTGATGGATAACTTGTTGGATTTAACAGCTTCAATGCAGGACTTCTGATACATTTATGTTAGTAGAAGCCTGGACTTTTGGACTTTGTAATCCTCTGTATGTGACTTCAGTGAGAGTCTAACCCGCTTGCAGTGGAAGGCCACATCTGTAGGGCATTTTGGAAGGCTCAACCGCCTTCTTGTGTCCTTATTTATTTTGGCTTCTAATCACTCAACTGTGGTGTTGGCTATCTCATACATGACTAATAGCCATATCAGCTTTGGGATCAGGATAAACTGGAGTATCCAGAGCTTGAGTTTCCGTTTGATGTGGCTACTGTCAATAGCTTTAAGCCCCTTTTTTCCTAGTTCCTAGGATCACTTATCTCACTCTCTTAGTGTCTCTAAGTAAGGCATCGTACTATAGTCCAAAATATTTGATGGGCTGTTCATACACAATTGGTATCTACTGAATGTTTTGTCAGATCTAATATTTCCATTGATTAGCATCAGACTTTTAAATTTTTT
Source organism: Melibe bucephala (assembly GCA_039654525.1). NCBI lineage: Eukaryota > Metazoa > Mollusca > Gastropoda > Nudibranchia > Dendronotidae > Melibe > Melibe bucephala. The sequence continues at coordinate 12,482 of JBCJKE010410687.1, read as the reverse complement.
ATGTTTGAACTCTATCCTGCTCCAGCCCATCAAATTGTCCAATCTTCCTAGGACTGCTTTGGCATTCTCTTCAGTTGAAGTGATGATTGTTGTATCATCCATGAATGCTTTTAGCGGAGTAGGATTTGCATAGCCATGACGAACAGGATAGGGAGAACGTTACATTCTATAGATATTCCTGTTTGTAATTCTACTCACTTCATGTTGTACTCATTAGTTGAGAACCTCATTCTAAAGCCACTGTTTGCCAGATCAAGCCATATCACGTTGGGATCAAGCCATATCACCTTGAGATGGAGCTTGTTTGATTTAGCTCTTTGCTTTTCTGCCTACGGTTTCTTCCAACTACTGGCTTTCCTTATGGTGTCTCTCTTGTAAATGTTGCCACGTAGTGGAAGTAAATTATATCAGTGAATGCTTCTATGAGGCAGTCTTATATAGTACTAGCTAAACCCTTCTTTAGTTTACCCTGTGAGTTATCGTCGAGGGCTTCCTATTCTTTTACCATTGCTTGAGTGTTTGGTTCTAAGACCCTTGCCTTCTGTGGCTTGCAGAAGTTCGTTATCTGGGGCATCAAGGTTGAGATCATTGTGGTTGGCTACCACGCGTGTATCCTCATTCGACCTATCTGTTTTCCCAGAATGATCATGATCTTCACTTGCCTTATTGAAGCGTTTCATCTTCAGCCTATGAATCTTCATTCTTCTCCCAGTTGGGAAGAGCTTGCTGCAAGTACAACGATGATCGAATGAGCTCAAGTTCTATGTCTGATGGGCATTTCCATGTTGTAACCATGTTGTCCATCCTGGTGGTACTTGGTACTCCCTCCCTGATTAGGTACCTTAGTGCATTACATAATTATGTGTACATGTAGTGAGTGTTTGATATTGCTTCCTGGAGTGGGGTTGCTGACCCTCAACTGTTGACCATTCCTAGTCTCCCTGGAACATTACTGATCTTTCCTAGCTGTCATCCAGTCTTTCATGGTTGTATTTGGGTTTAAGCCGAAGTATGTGTAGAAAAGTCTTATCAAGCGGGATTAGTACCAGATATTCAGAGAAGAGAATCTCATTCGAACGTGTGTTTCAGCCTTAAACCTCTGACACCCTAAGGAAACCGGACCACATTGAGTCACATGGGGGTATTTCTTGTCTCTGTGAATGTGACCTCGTCTCTACTGTTTACTTTTGCCCCTCTCAAATTTCACTGGATTTTTGGTGTACAAAATAAACAACTCAACTCCCAATTTATATTTTCTCAGGCATAATTTTGCCTGCTGGTATTGTTGCATAGGTCAAACAATAAAATACCGGCCTAGAGCAAATTGTAATTAGAACTTCAATGAGCCTTTCCGTCGCCCTGGCTTAACAGCCTTTCAGCATTCTACAATTATCTATTGCATGATTGTCTTCTGACTGTCATGGCGATTAGCCCATACCTAGTTACTATCGCCACTTAGTTTTACCCCACACACTCTGCTGCGTGGCAAACGAGCCCCTAATGGCCGAACAATAAGTCCTGCTCCCAATGCCTACCCGAGTCCATTAGTCTGAATCCCATAGTCTGAATGATGAACGATTCTACTGGTTTTCTATCCACACTATATAGGTGGATGGATCTAACGAAAGATATTCCATAAACTTTGTAAACAGATAATCGTTGTCAATCGGATGTCAAAAATACATTATTCACATTTTTAGATAGGCACAAAGTGCCAATTACTGCCAATCACACCTGGATTGTACCTATTCAACCTGAATAGAAGTCTAGAGAAAATCTAACTTTTCCTCGTCCAACATAAGTTGTTTATCTGGTCTTACAGACCTTTATTGACACTGGTTATGTTCAGTGTTACCCTTTCGTCCCCCCGAACTATTATGCATTGTTTATCTCTGAATTGAAATTGATAAAATAATACTTTCTATAAATGGCCTTTCATAGCTTCGCCTTAGACGGGGGGACATAACTTCACTGCACTCATCAGCTCTTATAATGACACACCAACTCTAATATCTTCATGAGAACCTGTAATTTTACAGTTAAAAGGAAGTCAGCGCTTACGATCCAATTTTTAGTTCCTTCAAGATGGCAGCGTGTTCCTCTATTGGTCTCGATCCTAATTGGCTTCTTGGTGCCTTTTTTGGCGAAGTATTGCTTCTCTGCGGGTACTGCTTTATGGGTTATTGTCATGCTGCTCTGCAATATTTCAACAAGAGTACTTAGCACTCTGTTGTGCCTCCAAGTGTACATGCCAGCTGCCAATGCAACCTTTGCAGCCATTGATTACATTGCAAGTGGCCCTATGATCTCTTTGATCTTTAGAGCTTCTGTTGTGTCTCGAACAGTGGCGGGCTCACCATTTTCTCCCTGTTGTGATGGATAATCCGGTGGATTTAACAGCTTCATCGCAGGAATTCTGATACATTTATATAATTAGAAACCTTGACTTTCCGACTTTGTATTCCCCCGAAAGGGACTTCAGTTGTAGTGAGAGTTTAGCCTGCTTGCAGTTGAAAGCCACATCTTTTAAGCATTGTGGAAGGCCCAACCACCTTCTTGTATACTTATTCATTTTGGCTTCGAATCCCTGAACTGTTGTGCTGGCTATCTCATGCATGACTAATGATCATAGTAGCTTTGGGAACAGGATAAACTGGAATGCTCAGTGTTCGAATTTCCTTTGGAAATGTTAATAGCCTGATGCCCGTTTTCTAGTTAATGAGTCACTTCACTCACTCTCTTGGTGTCATAGTGCCTGGAAGAGCTCAAGTTTGTTGTCCGATGGGCGTTTCCAAGTCGTAACTATGTTGATACTTGATATTCCCTCCCTGATTAGGTACCTTAGTGCATTACATATTTATGTGTACTTGTAGTGAGTGTTTGGTTTTACTTCCTGGAATGGGTTGCTGACCCTCAACCATTGACCTTTCCGTCTCCCTGGAACATTACTGATCTTTCTTAGCTGCCATCCAGTCTTTCATGGATGTCTTTGGGCTTAACCCGAAGTAAGAGTAGAAAAGTCTTATTGAGCGAGACAGTACCAGATCTTCAGAGAAGAGAATCTCACTCAAACTTGTGTTTCAGACTTAAACGTCTGACACCCTCAGGGAACCAGGCCACGCTGGCTTCAAATGGAAGTATTTTCTTCTTGTTGGGAATGTCGCATTGCTGCTCACCTCGTCTCTACTACATGTATTTACTTTTGCCCCTCCCAAATTTCACCGGATTTTTGATGTACAATATAAACAATTCAACTCGCAATTTATATTTTCTCAGGCATAATTTTGCCTTCTGTTGTTACATAGATCAAACAAAATACCGGCCTAGGGTAAATTGTTTGGCAATGTAATTAGAACTTCAATAAGCCTTCCCATTGCCCTGGCTTAACAGCCGTCTACAATTCTCTGTTACATGATTGTCTTCTGACTGTCATGTCCATTAGCCCACACCTAATATCGCCACTTAGTTCTACCCCACACACTCCGCTGAATGACTGGACAATAAGTCCTGATCCTAATGCCTGCCCGAGTCCATTAGTCTGAATCCCATTAACTGAAGGATGAATAAATCTACTGGTTTTCCATCCACACTATATAGGTGGATGGAGCTAACAAAAGATATTCCATAGACTTCGTAAACAGATACTTGTTGTCAATCGGATGTCAAAAATGCATTCTGCACATTTATACATAGGCACAAAATGCCAATTAATGCCAATCACACCTGGATTGTACCTATTCAACGCGAATAGAATTGTAGAGAGAATCTAACTTTTTCTCATAAAACATAAGTTGTTTATAATCTGGTCTTTCAGATCTATATTGACGCTGGTTATACTCAGTAAATCAACTGAACTGTGAGAGTTACCCTTTCGTCCCCTAAACCATTATTTATTTTTTTATCTCTGAATTGACATGGATAATATCATATTTTCTATACCTTGCCTTTCGTAGCTTACGCCTTAGGCGGGGAGACATCACTGCACTCATCAGCCCTTGTCACAATGACGCACCAAGTCTAATCTCTAATGTTATAAGGAGGTCTGCGCTTACGATCCAATTTTCAGTTCCTTCATGGGATATTGTCATGCCGCTGTGCAATATCTCAACAAAGATACTTAGCACTCTATTGTGCCGCCAAGTGTACCTGCCAGCTGCCAATGCAACCTTACACATAGCAGGCACTTCCCATCCTCTTTATACCACTTTGCCAAGTTGGGTTTTGTTAGTGAGAAGTCATATGTTGCCCGTATGATGAAGCTTTGTTACAGTGATGGCATGTGCCGTGCTTGTTCCACGTGAGAGATCTTTGAATGATATCTTTTTATTTTGTTCGCCCATCCTGCTGTGCTTGTTGGACCACCCTCTGCAGTTCTCCCCTCGTCCTCACTTTTTCTTATAGCATTGAAGACCGTGTCTCTGGATTCTGTTGGTGGTGCTATGCGCTCCACTGCATTGCCAAACCCATGACAATCGTATTGCACATGGCCCACGATCTCTTTGATCTTTAGAGTTTCTGTTGAGTCTTGAATTGTCACATGTTGTCCATTGTCTCCCAGTTTTTAAGGATGGTTTGTTGGATTTGTCAGCTTCATTGCAGGAATATATACATTTCTTGGATATGGCTCCTGTCAATACCTTTGAGCCTGTTTTCTAGTTCAAGGATCACTTCACTCAGGCTTCGTACCATCGTCCAAGGTTTTTCACGGGTTGTTCATACTCTATTTTATATGAAGTCCCTCTATCCTGAAGGTTGTGTCAGATCTAATCTTACCCTTGAGTAGCATCAGACTTCGTGATTTTATTTTTGTTTTGTTTTGATTTGATCTCCATCCTGCTCCTGTGTATCAAGTCGTCCAATCTTTCTAGGACTCTTGACATTCTCTTCAGTTGAAGTGATGATTGTTGTATGATCCATGAATGCTTTTAGTGGATTCATTGTGAATCCATTCCCAAGGTCTGCCTTTTCGGCATGGATCTTGGTAGTGTCCATTCAGAATTCATGGCTATTACGAACAGGACAGGAGAAACAATACATCTCATAGTTATTCATGTTTGTAGTTTTACCCGCTTTGCATCATACTTATTAATTAATAACGTCATTCTATAGACACTGAAGTAGGATTTCTGAATATTGCTGATGTCTGCAGGGACATGGTATATCTCCAGTGCAGCTATATGAATTTATGGGGGACAGAACTATACGTGTTTGTCAGATCAAGCCATATCACGTTGAAGTCGAACAATTTTTTTTCTCTTTGAATGGACTCCCATAATGTCATCTCATCATGTTCTAGGCACTCAGGCATCCCAGTGACGCCACCTTCCTGTTCAGCTATGTCATTATTGTCGCTCTTCAGCAGATATCTTGTCAGGCGGTTGGCAATTATTGTAAAGACGATCTTTCCTTCAACGTTCAACAGAGAGATAAGCCTGAACAGACTGATGTTGGACGAGACTTTCTTCCGGAATGTATTCTCCTTCACTCCTGGTTCCACGTGTCATTTTCATAATCATTGACCCAGTCATTGCACAGGATTTTATACAGAAGCTTGCATGTCTTGGGACATTTCTTGTACACAAGATGTACACAAGAATGCCGTTCGGTCCTGCTGCCCATTTGGCTCTTGCTTTCTGTATAATAGACTCGAACTCCTTTACTCTAAGTGGGGAAGTATCCATTGACATGTCTGATTCTCTCAGCCATACAAGTTCCCATATTTTCCTAGATTCTCTCCATTCCAGTGGTCGCTATAACTTTCCAGGTGACTTTCAAGTTCACCCTGTTTGATATTCAGCTAGCCATATTGCAGTTATGGAAAGAGCTGTCTACTGTATTGTTGAAGGATTCTAAAGAACGTTGTCCTTGACTGTTTCTGTTAGATCTTTTTCTTCCTACTTTTTTCTATTCTGCTTTACTAAACACATTGTGTTGCTCACAGTTGTTTTCACAGGAAGTTCAACCCCTCCTTCTAGGGCTTGTGCATTACTATACTGCTTTCTCTGGATATATTCTTTTCTCTTCGGAGCATCCCCATTTCTTTCTGCCTACAGTTTCATCTAACTATTGGCTTATCTGATGGTGCCTTTGTTCCAAATTTTGCCACGCAATGGAAGTACATTATTTCAGTGAATGCTTCCACTAGGCATTCTTCTGTAGCATTCGCTAAACCCTTATTTAGTTTACCCTGTGAGTCGAGGGCTTCCCATTCTTTTGCCATAGCTGGAGAGAATTTGATTCTAAGACGCTTGCCCTCTCAGGCTTACAGTTCTTCATCTGAATTATCAAGGTTGAGGTCATTGTGGTTGACTAACACGTGTTTCCTCATTCGACTTATTCAGTTCCCCGGAGCGATCAGGATTTTCATTTGCCTTATTGAGGCATTTTATCTTTGTCCTTTGAATCTTCATTCTTCTCTCGGTTGGGACGAGTTTGCTGCAATTACAACGATGCCGGGAAGGGGTCAAGTTCGACGTCTGATGGCCATTTCCATGTCGTAACCATGTTGTCTGTCCTGGTGGTACTTGATACCCTCTCCCTGATTAGGTACCTTAGTGCATTACATTGTTGTGTGTACTTGTTGCGAGGTTGGGGTTTTACGTCCAAATCTGGGGTTGCTGAGCCTCAGCCATAGTCGATTCCAAGTGTCCCTGAAACATTGCTAATCTTCCCTAATTGTCAGTCTTTCCTGGTTGTCTTTGGACTTAGCCCGAAGTAAGTGTAGCAGACAGTACCGGGTCTTCAAAGAAGAGAATCTCCATCGAACTTTAACTTCTAAGACCCTAAGCAAGGAGACCAGGCCACACTGGGTTCATGACACCCCAGTGCTTTTGGATATCTTTTTTTTTTTTTAGTTGTTGTTTTTCTCATGTTGGTTCTAGTGAGGTTTGATTCTGCTTATATCTGGTTCGCATGTTCTAGATCCTGATGACTTACCAACAAAGCTACTACGCCCCCCAAGTAACGGTACATTCTTATTCCTTATATGTTGCACACACTACATTTTCCTGTTGGTTGTGGAATTCACCAGATCTGTTTTTAGATTTCCTATGGTATTTATAGAACAGGAGTCCTATTCTTTTTATTGCGCTTGCTCCAGATCCAGCATGAAGCGTTTTCTGTGATTGTCCTTAGATTTTTTCCAGCTTGATTTAGCTTTTTTGGTCCTAGATTGAGTTGTCTCGGCAGAGTGAACAGTGAACTATCCATGAATCCTCTATAAGCCATTTCAAGCGCGAAAAATCTGACAGTGTGCCTAGAATGACAAAGCTGATCATTTTAAGTTGTAGATGAATCAAGGAAACAGCAAAATTTGTTTGGCCTGAACTTCAGTGAGAGATACCTCAAATGTATTTTCTCACCGAGTCATTCTAGAGTTGGCACAGTGGGCTGATCACCTGCTTGTCATTATTTCTTTATTCAGAGACTTTCCCATATTTGCATTTCAGTCATGATGCTATTTTCATGACTGATCACAAAGTGGATTCTCTACGCTATTTAAGCGGTAGATGGAAAATGAGCTGCGAAGAATCTGACAGTGATGTCTTTCTTAATAAGCCGCTTGGTGAGATATTCATATTTAGCTGTCTTAAATACATTTTGCTCTTCAATGTTTGACTCATATGGAACTGTTAGCTCTATCAGAATTATTTTTTGCAGATTCCTAGTGTAAAGTACAATGTCAGGTCTTTCGTTGCTTTCTTTGATCTTGTGGGGGGGGGGGGGGGGGGGGGGGGTTCCCTTTT
>JBCJKE010409579.1:0-15475 GCA_039654525.1 Melibe bucephala | reverse complement strand
ATCGAAGGACTTTACTTAAAATTCCATGGTGTTTTTAAGCTTTGAAACTTTCCTAAACTAAAAAGACTGCTCATTTATGTTATATATATTATATATATATATAATATATATGTGTGTGTATTTTGAAATACATTGCCAGGTTATTCTCACCTCATACGTATTTTGTTTTATAATTTATAATTTATAGCTCTCCATATCAGATACATGTTCTTTTTGTATTCTTGGGATGTGGGTAACGAAATCTGGTTTTATGTGAAGATCCTTGAAAATTTTTTTATTAAATGCATTGTGTAGTGCTTTGAACTTTGAATGTGCTTTAAATTAATTTAAGTACTAAAACTATACTGATTGATAGAACTTGTGTCCATGATAACTCTGTGACACTAGTGACAGACCTTCAAAGTTGACTTTATTTATGCTAACACTAATAATACTAATATGCTAAAATACGAGTTTTCATAAAACGTCCTCTTAGAATAGTATTTAATCATCGACCCGAGTGCTTTGCCGAAGAAGAGAGAGGTGTAACGAAATCCAAACTAAAACTAGCCGGTTGACGGTGAAATCCGATGATCGTGTACCTACTTCAACTCGCGATAAAAACTTCTGTGATCGATCATTGTAGACAAACTATATACCACATTAAAGGTCTTAAATAGCTCTTTTGATTGGTAATAATTATGTCTAAATTGAAATAGTGGAACACGCTGATATTTTGAGTGAAAATAGCCCGTTTTCCATGGTATCACGTGCGCCGGCTGGGTTCGGACTACCTACTTAGAAGCATTTCTTGCCATAACTTAGTAATGCTGCCATCTTTCCTGAATTGCTGCCAGGCCATTTCATATGTCCAAAAAATATTATATTAATCAGTAAATATGGATACAAAACTATATATATATATATATATATAATATCTTGACCTGCAAGGTTACCTCCCACATTAACATATTCAGGCCTTGGCTTCCCTACTAGTTAGCAGGACATGTCAACAGAGTCAGAATGACTAAATCAGTATATTTTATAATTATAATGCTATCTATAACTATAACTATAACTTAGTAAAACCCAGGGCAAGACACCAAGAGGCAGACCCCATAGAAAGTGGAAGGAAGATGTAAAGAGTTTCTAAAGAATAGAAATGTATCCTTTACACTTTACAGAAGGAAACAGAAAATGTCAGGACAGGGTAAGCTGGACAATGATAATTCCTGGAAAGTAAAACCCATACGCCGAAAGTAAAAATAACAAGTTAAAATGGATAATATATAAGTATATATAATAATATTTACAAAGGAATTAATTAATAATACAAACACACACATTCAAAGTGTTCCACACGATAGCAATAGCAGTAAATAAAAAAATGAGGTAAAGAATACCTTTTCATTTTTCACTGTATGACAAAATCTTTATTATAAATTATGTACAGTAAATGACAGATAATGAATTATGACAACATGCAAAAAAAATAAAAAAAAATGATTTTGATTTCAATTCCATTACTTCCATAATATCTATCTGTGTACATTTAAATCATAAGCATTATAATACATGTATAATTTTAAAATTTAAAAAGTCTTTAATTTTTGACAAAAATGATAATGTGATTGAGCAAAAGAACTCAACAAGGAATCACCAAGTCCTTAGATTCAACTATAATTGTTACAATTACAACATTAGAAAAACAAATGAATTAGTTATGGCACGCACTGACTCACTCAAAAAAATTTACGCTCTATTGAATTTTCTTCCACACTTACTACCTATTTCAAGTTCTATGAAATTTCTAATTTTATCAGTATCAGGCAAAAAGTAAAAGTAAGAGACAATTTATATTATATATATAATATATATATGTCATACACTGTGAAACACATGACATCAATTTTTAATTGACAACAGTATGAAACAATATATAACAGTATATAAGTAATTCATTTGTACTGAAACAAAATAACAACAAATTAATTTGAACTTCATTTGCAAGGACAAATGATATTATTTAAATTGTCAACAAGCAAAGGACAACATGATATAATAATACCAAGTATCTTTCCATTTTTCATCCTAATTCTAAAAATATTGACAGCCTTCTTCACAATTCAATAAAAATAAAAGAAACTTTTTTAAAACTTAACCCTGAAAATGAAATGCAACAGATTGACAAGACCAAACCAAAAATGATACAAAAAAGGAACAAGACAAAACACAAGCAAAAAAAAAAAAAAAAAAAGAAAAAGAAAAAAAAGTATGGTAACAGTAACCTCATTCACATTCAATCATTACTCAGCACCACTATAACTTATAACTTTAGGCAACTGCTCAAAGTCAGAGTCTAGATGAAATTTTAAGTTATCAGTGCAAAACTTTTACAATTGAACTCACATGTAACAGCAGTGTATCCAGATCAAAGTTTGAAAGAAAAATTCAATGATATTCATGAATAACCAATTGAAAGTGTAGCCTATTTAAAAAACTTCATGTTTTCCTGAATGAAATTTGTGATCGCAGCTGCTTTGGTTTGACTTTGGAGGGCTTCATTTCCTTGTCAATCTTCCATTTTGTTTTGGCTTTCTTCTTGGGGTTAAGACTTATTGTGCCAGGAGGCAAAGCAGTGTGGACAGCACTGGGAATTTTGGAAGCATTGGTCATACTTTTTGCAGAAGCCTCTTTAGGCATGGGATCTACTCTGTAAATAGTTGTGCTAGGAGTAGCAGACTGTTTATTCACATTCATGCCTCTCTTGGATGAGGAACCAAAGATCTCCTTGCTGTTTTTTCTTGGGAGACTAGGTGTTCTGCGTTTGACGACCGCTGTGGTGGGCTGTTCATTTCTACTACTGCTACTAATGATGGCTGAATGTGTGGTGGTCTTCCTGGACAAATGATTGCTATTGCTTACAACTTGATCTGTGATAATACGCCCTGATGGGGATAATGAGGTAGAGGAGAATGAGGTTTTGACGTGTTTTAGATTTTCTTGTGACCTTTTCTTAGAAGGAGTCTTTGGACTTCCAACAGGGGTTTGTCCTTCAGTTGGCTGGACTTCACGATTACGCAAGCTTTTCTGATTAAATGCTTTCAAGGCTGCCTCTGATGAACGTGTAAATGGAAGGGTATTAGTATTATGTGAAGATGAATCAGATTCATGAGGATGTTTTGTTACTCTTATTAGACCTGCCTTTTTCAATTTGGGACTTAGAGGGTCTGTGGATTTATTCTGAACTGAGATCTTACACCTTTTTGCTTCAGAAGATGGAGTGCTATCTCTCTCTTGTCGTTTATAGGGGATATTCACAGTGGTGGCTGCATTTTGGTTACTTAATGTCCTTACTTTCTCATTGTTTTCATCTATTTTTGATTCTGAGGATGGAACCAAAACATCAGATTGTTTTACTTTCTTAGACCTCCTTCGACCTCTTGATGGGGTTTCCGGAGAAATTTGCTTCAATTCTGTGGTTTTAGTTGGCAAGTCCGGAGGTATAGGAGAATATGACTTTGTGTTGAATGATATCTCCTCATCCACAAATACATCATTCACTGACATAACATTGCATGGCAGAGATGGGGCTTCTTCTGAGGGTTTGGTCTTCATAAGCAGAGACTCACTGCTCTTATGCCTTTGCCTGCCACCAGTGCGAGTAATCTGAGCTTCTGGAGATGGTGGCACAGAGGAAATAACTTTGGAAAGCTTACTGATTTTTGAGTTGTATTTCTCTTTGAGGGGAGCTGCTTGGCGTTTTCTTGACACCTTCCGCTCACTACTTCCAGAAAAATCATTTTTGAGAGCTTTCCTGCCCCTTTTCAAAGGTTTGAAGTTAATGTTAAGAGGAGCATCATTTGATGTCTTTTCCATCAGCTTTTCAAAACTGAGTGATCTACATATATCTGAATTTTCTAATTTCCTGTCAACACCAGACTGCTCTTGTTTCTCGGGACTGTCTTCCAAGTCCCACATGAAGGGAGTTAGCTCTGACTTTGCTTTTAAAGCATTTTGCTTTCTCTCTATTAAGCGTGCATTTTCAGCAGATAGTTCCCTACTCCCCCTAGCAGATAATTCTTCCTCAAAATCATCCCACTGAAACCGGCGAGTCCCTAGTCTGTCTTTCAAAGATTTAAATCCACTAGAAAACTTTCCAAACTGCTGTTTCAAACTGGTGTCTTCAGGATCAGTGGACATAAAACCATCTTTCCCCCCACTGCTGTCATTTTTTGAGTGTTTTGGCATGAGAGATTGACTAAAAACATTTTTGTTATAAGATGAATCTTCCTCAATCACAAGGTCATAATCACTGAGGTCATCTTCATCATGATCCTTGGATGCTAATAAATCACTATGGTCATCCTTCAGACATTTGTTGTCCCCTCTCATGTCCCAGTTTTCTTTCAATTCAGTTTCAGTGTTTACTTTTTCATTCTGAGAATCCTCTTTGCCTGGTACAAATGAGCAAACTTCTTCACCTTCTTTCAAGGCCATATTATTATCTTGCCGGACCTCCTCATTTTTGAGAATTAAATCCTTGCTAGCTTCAGCAGAATGTGCCTCCTGAATTGATGACATATCTTGAAGAAAATCATCTTTCCTGGGTGAACTGCCTTTGTTTGACTCATTTTCTTTAATCACCTTGCAGTTTTCGTTTTCGCTCTTCTCTTTGGAAAATTCCAAATTTTCTTCTGACCTATTTGGTTCCGACATATCTTGTGATTCAGGAGAAGCGGGAAATGTCCTTTCTATGACACTTCTGTCTTCAAATTCTATTATTTCCTTTTCTTTTTCTCCTTTCTTAACTTCTGACTGCCTAATATAATCCAACTCCATTCTTTGAGGAACTTCGTCATGCCTTGAGTTCTCTTCCTCTACTGGTTTCTCAACCTCTTTGCCATTGTCAAGCTGAACTGCAGAAATTTCCTGCGTGAATTCTGCTGGCAAATCTGGACCAGGAGAGGTGCTTTCACTTTGATAGAGTAATTTTTCTTTGGGCGGCTCTTCAAGACGTTGACAATCATCATTAATTTCTGTAGGCTCTGTTAACACTACTGCCGTTTTAAGAGAGTATGTAGAATCACGTAACATTTTATGATTGTCAGGCAAAAGATCAATATCCTCAATCTTTTCGGAAAGATCCTCTGGAGCAATTAAGAATTCTGTTTGAGAACCTAGCACTGCATCAGGTCCATAATGTGAAGAAGTGGGAGAAGGTGTCACAAATATATCTTCTACTGAAGGAACATCTGACTTGCTAGAAGTGCCCTGAAAAAACTCACAACCATCGTTGTTCCAGTTGCTATCAGCATTGTTCATATCAGTGGTTATGTCACGAACACAAATTAAATTTTCACTGCTATTTTCTTCTTTGAAATCCATTGCACTGGCAGTTAAAGCCTCATCCCAAGCTCCAACTCCTTTGCTAAGCACATTTTCCCCAATCTCTTCATTCTGAATCATTTCTACTGGACACAAACTCTCATTTTCAATGCTGGTGATGAAATTATTTAAGACTGGCTGTTCAAAGTACAGATCCTCCAAATGAGCATGTGATGAATCTATGTTTTCCTCTTCCAAATTATGGTGAAAAAGACCAGGGCTGGCCAATTGAAACTGATTGGTGGGTGTTAAATCATGTTTAGCTGATCCACTATTATCACTCAAGCCTTCTTCAACAGGTGCTAAGAAGCTCTTTGACCATGTCGTTACTCCTGTCCTTGTATGGGAAAAATTATCTGATTCAGACTGAGATTCATTCAAGGAGCAAACCATTACATGTTTGCCGAGTCCACTGCATCTTTCTGCAGTATCGGGTGCCACACCATCAGTTTCATTAGCCACAGTATGATTCACTTCTTCAGCAATAGGTTTAGCTTGCATATTTTCACAGAAACTTTTTGCAGTGACTTTGTTTTGATTTTCTCCACAATTCAAAGGAAAAGCTGATAACTCATAGGTTTCATCTTTTGTGTTGTCCTTGATCTCAAAGGCACTGTGATCAGTACAAACCATTCTGAATTCTGATGATAGATCTGATGTAACAGCATGTGTATGTAAGTCAGATACCAAATTGCCTGGTGTTTTCTGTTCCTCAACCACATTTTCACTCTCTACTGCACAGGCTCTCTCTCTAAAAAGGTTTCTCTCTTCATAGCCATTTTCTTTTTTCTTTTCATCACATTCAATTTGACTGTCACAATTATCATCCATGTCAGTTATTTCTCCTTTAACTTTTTTACTGTTTTTATTGGCCACTGCTACACTGCAAATTACTTCTACCATATCCTTTCTTTGACAGTTTTCATTGTGAAGTTGAACATTTTCGTTTGTTTCTTCTACCCTTTCATTTTGTGATCTTCGACGTTCATTGTCAAGCTCAAAGCTGCAAATTGCTTCAGCAATCATTTCCTCTTTATTTATTTGACTGTGTTCGTTGAGAAGTACTTCTTCCTTAGTTGTTTGTTCCATCCTTTCATATGTTGTTCTTAGACCATCTTCATTGTCAAGTTCAACACTGCCAGTTGATCTTTCTATTATTTCCACTTGATCTATTTGACTTTCAACATTGTTCATAGTTGCTTCTCCAATGATTTCCACTTTATTTATTTGACTGTCTTCGCCGTTAAGTTGAACATCAGCATTTGATTCTTCTATCGTTTCATCTCTATTTAGTAAATTGACTTCCCGTATCATTCTATCTTTATTTACTTGCCTGTCTTCATTGTGAAGTTCAACATTGCTATTTGTTTCCTCTATCCTTTCATTGCCTAATAATTCTGTCATCATTTCATTTTGATGTGATTGACTATCTTCATAGAGTTCAACATTGCGAGTTGTTTCTTCCTCTGTTTCAACATCATAAATTTGACTAACTTCCTTATTAAGTTCAATGTCATCCCTTGTTGCTTCTATCCTTTCATCTTTATTTATTAGACCATCTTCATTGAGGTGTTTAACAACACCACTTGTTTCATCATTACTTTGATTGCCTTCAGTGTAGAGTTCTGAGCCCATTTCTTCTGCCTTTTCATCACTTTGATTGTCTTTACTGGGCACTTCAATATTGGAAGTTGTTTCACTTTTTATCTCTCTATTTCTTTCATTCTCTTTGATGTAGATTTCAACATTGACTGTTGTTTCTTTTTGCAATTCATCATTTCTTTGGCTGTCTCCATTGTGGGGTTTAGAGTCAGTTGTATCTTTGATTCTCTCATCATTATCCATTTCACTGCCTTTGATGTTCAGTTCAATTTTGCCAGTTATTTGTTCTGTTTTATCACATTTTATTCCTCTGTCTTTTTCATCTTCATTGTTTTGACCATCTTTGCAGGGTTGTGAGTCGCCAGTCTTTCTTTCTCCTTCATCATTGGCATTCACTTGACTGCTTTTAGAGTCAAGTTTGCAAGCACCAGTTGTGATGCCTGTCCTTTCATATTCATTCATTTGATCTTCATTTGGAAAATCTGACTCTATGCCTCTTTGAAGAGTGTGCGGCAATTTTTCATTTTCCATGTGATTGGTGTCAACAATATTTTCATTTTGGTCAGATTCTTCCATGTCAAGAGCACTGTTTTCTGCTACCGGTACTAATTCTGAAGCAATTTCACATGGCTCACCATAACAACTTGTTTCTCCCAATGAACTGTTCTCAAAAGCTTTACAAGCAAAACTGACATTTTTTGGCACCTGCCCTTCAAAATCCTCTTGACTAGAACTTGAGCAAATGTTCTGTGATATTCGTATCTCACAGTCTTTTCCATTTGAATTTTCTACTGTCTGACTTTCAAAAATCTCTTTGTTTGAAATCTCTCCCTCTGCAACATTTTGATTTGAAGTAACACTATCTGATATCTCTTCGACACTTGGCAATGTCAATGATCCATCAGTCTCTTGCCCAACACCAATTTTTTCTGATTTCTGCAAATTAAATACTTCTTCATTTGAAGTGGCACATACTGAAGTCTTAGGCTGCATATCAACAGAAGAAGAAAGGATGTTGGTAACCCGGATGACTAATTCTTTATCATTATGGACACTCTTGTTAGTAATAATTGATGAATTTGGATGGTTTCTATGACAATTGTCACTACTCTCTACAGCGTGACGAGGCAAATTCTGTGATAGTTTATGTGTGCCATTAATTTCTGCGTCTACAGATTTCCTGCGTAAGTGCTGTGATTTATCCATAGAGTCAATGGGATACCTAGCATTAATCTCTGATGAATCTGGAAGGGACTTGCTTTTTGAGCTATCTGTCACATCCTTAGGATTTTCAACCCGCACTGATCCCGACTCTGCACTAGTCACTTCAGTGAAAGACATATTTACACTGTTGCATATTGTCCTTGAATTGCTTGAAACAGCACCGAAATCTAATGACACATTGTCATGATCACCATTGAGCTTGGAATCACTTGGGACAGTACATTTGGCTAATGACTTTTCACCTGAAGTGATTAATGATGAATTCCGACAGAGTATGTCATCCTTGTTAATCACTGTGTTTTGCTCCTGACTTGGGGCAATTTCATTTTCTGACTCATGTACAGTAGACACCATACATTCTTTCACATCAACTACACCTGATGAAGTGTCTTTCTCGTTTTCACAAGGATTGGCTTCCAGAGATTCTTCCTTCTCACATCCGTCTGCTGTTTCTACTTTTGATTCTTCAGAAATATCATGAAGGTTAACTCCTTCTTTCGTTGACTGAAGAAGCTTGTCAGCCAACTTTGTTCGTTCAAGAAGAACAGCACAACTGGGCAAAAAATTGGGCTGATAATGTGAGAGAGGTGAGATGTTATCATTATCACCTGTGATTAAATTAATTGTATCTCCTTTAGATGTTTTAACATCTGTACTCTCTGCCATTGTTTGAATGGTGCTCATGTCAAGCTTTTGTCCCAAATTAACACTGCAACGCCTCTTTCTCATGGAATATAAAATATCATTATTCTCTTTATCCTTTTTAAGGTCTACAGACGCATCTGTAGCATAGCTGATTGTGCTGGCTTCTGTATCAGCTAAACTTGTTTGGTCAGAGCTCATATTGCTCTCCTCCTGATCAGAGTCACTGTTGTGCACCACAGACCCATGAGATACCAAGGAAGAATCTAGATCTTGCTTTGACCCATCTTTAGAGTTCAACTGCATTAGGTATGATTCAAATGAGGCTTGGAAGGACTGAGTAGAACCAGATATAAGATCTGGACAAGATAGAGTGCTATGACTATTCTTCAAATATTTTTCAATCTCCTCTTCTGAGATCCTTCGTATGGAGACCACGGGATGAAGAGTGTCATCTTTATTTTCTGAAGAGTGTTTACTGGGTATGCCAGAGAAAGAGTATCTTCTTCGCTTGCTTTCCTCAATACTGCCCAAACTTTGACCAGACCGTTTTCTGTTTCGAGTCTGAGGGGGGGCTGAAGGCTGACTGTCACTATCAAAGTCTTCACTTATCATGTAGTCTTCATCATCACTGTTGGCTGGATTGGAGGACGGACATGAGTCATCATTCTCAGACTGTGGAAGGCCCTGTGTGAAAGATTGGCAACTCCTGGTCAGGTGATTTCTTTTAGGCAACTCCTTCGTATCACTCAATCTTTGGCTACATTGCAATTTTCCCGATGACGACGACGAAGGTATTTTCTTGGAATCTTTTGTATTTGGTAATGACGGTGACTGTGGAATAAGAGATCTGGTGGTTAATCGCCTCTGCAAACGATCTCTAACTGATCTGGCAGCTTTCCTTTTACTTTTCAGAGCAGAAGCCATTTTGGGACTAATTTTTCCTCTCTGTGGCCTATGCTGTCCAGTGGTGAAACCCCTTGAAGATGCCAATCGCCTGCTCCATGGACTGGCAGTTCCCTTTCCAGAACCTAAGCGTTTCATTTTCTCAAAAATAACAGCACTATGATTTGGGACATGTAACATATAGTGCTTGAACGTGGTAAAAGTCCTCTGACACAAGTGACAAAAATAGGAGGTACCGTCTGTTAAAGTTTTCATGGTGTATGGCTGCAAATGTTTTTCAGCGTAATGTTGAACGAGTATTCTCTTGGTTGGGCAATGTCTTTTACAGGCCACACAAACAAGAGACTTTTCAGATTCTCCATCCAGCAATACTTCTTTGGCGTCTTCCCCCGCGTCAGATGCGGTTTTGCTTTTGTTTATAGACCCTTTATGCAACCCGACCTTGCTGTAAGGAGACACAAATGATTCATTAATGAAGCTCTGTATGGGTTTCAAAGTATTTCGGTCCCTCAACTTGGGAGTCCTTGCTTTTCTAAAGTCTTTTTTATCCTCTCCTGCCTCCAATTCATTTTTTGGATGACTCGTATCCTCATCGCCAAGAGAAGAGACAGGTCTAGAGCCATTGTCTTCATGCTTCTTCAAAACACTTATCTTTCCTCCAGGTACTTGTTTATAGTCAGGAAAGGCAGTCTTTGGTAAGGTTTTGTCCTCTTTGCATGGATCTCTGTTATGGGACTGGGATTTATTTTGATTAAAAGGTAAGGCGCTGACAGATCCAGGGTTGAATGCCAGATGTGTACTCGTACTTGTTACATGATTGACATTATATGTATTTTTGGGGAACACACTTGGATTTACATGAAAGGGATCTTTGCGGTAAAAAGGCTTGGAAGAGATCTTACAAGGATCTTCGAGTTCAATGAGAGACTCAAAATCACTGGCTTCAGCATCAGAATCAAAATCCCCAGTATTTCCTAGTTCTCCATTAGCAACAGCCGCAATGATGTTTACAACATTTTCTAGTGCAGTCCCAAACAGTGGCCGAATCTCTCCTGGTTCTAAATCTTCATCATACAAAAAGGATTTGTGCACAGGTTTCCTTTTAACAGTGCTACCAGTGTTGTTCTTTGCATAACATTCTTTCCAATGCGAGTAGAGACTTTCAAGAGAGCATAATGTCTGTGAACAAACTTTACACCGGTAAAACTTACCACCACCTGAGCCAGATATTTCAGAGTAACTAGGAGAGGGCGGTGGTTTGGGTTTTTCTTCTTTGACTGGATTTGGTGGATTGCTTTTGCCCACCGAGGAAGGCTTGGCAGCTTCTGTCTGATTCTGACTTTTTACAGGGGCACTGGGGGTCTTTGGACGTGGATTGGCTTCAGTTTTTATATTTGCAGCTGACAAGGATTCCAGCACTGCTTTGGCATTCACAGTTGGGTATGGAAAAGGGAGGGGGATTTCAGGCACTTTGCTGGAATTGTCTTTAATTTCCTTCTTCAATAAAGGGGTTTTAGGAGTACTGGATCTGCTGGAACTAGAAGATGGGGAAGTTTTGCCCTTAAGGGTGGCATTTTTTATGTCTGGAGGGACTGTTGGAACTCGTTTACATGTTAAGCGGTGCTGTTTGATACCTGCATCGCTGATGCATAATTCAAAGCACCTTAAACACTGAAAAACGGTGGTAGTTTCCAAGCCAGCTTTTGCCGACTTGGCTCGATCTTGCTCAATTTTGTTGTTATAAACACTTGATGACTGAAGACCTGGCTTGCACACATTCCGGACATGCTCCCTTAGTTCTTCTAACTCTCCAAAGGCTAGGCTGCAAATGATACACCTATATGTGGCATTGTTAGCAGAGTCCATTGTGACCTCACCTTCAATCTGCTCTTTCCTCATCTTTTCTCTCAGCTGCTCAACAGTAGGAAGATTAGATCCTGGTCTTGCTACATTCTTGGTAGCTTTAATGTCATCAGGAAAATGCCTTTGATTGAGAGTATTGGAATCAACATGGGGTGTTTTAGTATCTAATGTGGGAGCTGTACCATACAACAAGGTATTCATTTGCTTGAGGTCATAGGCAGGGTTGGGAGCATTAGAGGCACTATTTCTTTTCACATTATATGAATTGTTCCGACTAAAACTAGCTTCATAAGCTGGGATGTTTGACACAACTTGTGATTTTGCTGTACTAGATCTCTGGGGACCATAAATCCTACTAGAAGTGGGTCCTTCCTTTGGTTGTGCACCATCTTGGCTTTTCTTGGTCAAGTCTTCTACTTCAATATCTGGGAATGTGTTAGAAAAGATGCCAGAATCCTGCAGCAGTTCTTTGATAATGGTATCATCTATGCCCGTGATGGACCCAGACAGCTCATCAGATGGCAAACCAGTCTGATTCTGTGAGGTACTTGGGTCTGACTGAAGACCAGCTTCAAGGGAAACATTAACATTGTTTTGGGATGGATATTGCAGTGGTTCTGCTGGGCTATTGTTTATCGCCGAGGCAAATGGCAGTTGTTGAGTTTTACTTTTAGCTGAGATGGACTGGTTTTGAAGCCGGGAAGCTGTCTGGCCAAGCTGTCCTCTGTACATTTGTTCAGGGAGAATAATTTTCCTGTGTTGGCCAGTCAACTGTTCTTGTGAAATTTTTGGCATCAATTTGGACTGCAAACTGGCAATAGCAGCTTGGTGTGCAGTTTCAAATCTTGCTTTTGGCTGACCACCCTGTTTCGGCACACTTATGTTCACCGACCCATGAGCTGGCTGATTTACATTTGCTGTTTGCTTTGAAAAAACAAGTTGCTTCTGATGCTGCTGTAAGTTTGACATGGAAGCCTGCATCAAACTCCTAAGATTTTCAGTATGAAATTTGCCATCTCTGAGGTTGTCCGGCTTTTGAGCTTCATGGATACTGACATTCTTGCTTCTCATGTGTAGGCTTTCATGGGATGAAGTTTGATTCCTAGATGGATTTAGTTGATATGAGGAGGATGATGGCAATGATGTTGATGATAATACAGATACAGATGATTTTAATGTAGACTCGTGTTGTGCTGGTCTTAACAAGGTGGAAACAGTAGGCAGACGTTGAGAACCGGGTTGCTGTGGTGATCTCATTGCTGAAGGATACATTTTTTGTTGCTGATGTGGAAAAAAATTCTGAGATGTTGCTGGATTTGAATTTATCTGTCTGCCACCCAAGATACCAAGAGGTCCAAGAGTCTTTTCTTTATTTTGTGGATTTAGCTCTTGTCGAGGTTTAGCAGTGGCAGCAGCACCACCATCCCGTTGGTTACCAGATGGAATGAAGTAATTGCCTCGATCATGTAAATTGGGGCGCTGTTGTTGATGATTTGAACCAATGGGTTGTGGGCGCTGCACAGGTTGGGCTGGCGTCCCTTGAGGACGGGGTAAGGATTGCTGTTGTTGTAACCTAGAAATCTGTGTTGGGGAAATTATTCTGATCTGCCTATCTTGTTTTAACAAATTACGGCTAAAGGAACTAGCATCAGTGGCACCCTGCTTATTTGTCTTCAACATGTTTCCAGTTTCTTCATGGTTGATGTCATTAGGGTTAGGACGTCTGGGCCCAGTCTGAAGAATGTTTGGCCAACCACGAGATTGAGGAATGACAGAAGATGAGGCAGGTTGTGGAGGCTGACTATAAATTACTTTCTTTATGAGATGGGGGTTGTGGGTGTTTTGGATATGAATCAATCGAAGTTTACTCAACAGGACTTGTGATTCAGATACCTCATGGGGTGAAACAGGATCATAGAAATTAAAAGATTTGGAGTCTGACTTTTTCTTGCCAGGACCTTCAACCTGTGTCGAATTCACTGGTAGATTGCTGAAAATGTTTTTAGATGAAGTCAGCCTTTCCTGTAAATATCTTTTACACAGTGACTGAACTTCTGTTAGAGTATTTTCTGGACAAAGAAAATCTGGACGAAGCATATTGAGAAGTCTCTCAACTTCATAAAGAGTTGCTGGGTTCACACTTCCTTGATCAGTATTTCCAAGTTTTGTGCAGTTACCGCAACAATTGTTCTTCGTTCCATAAAACTTTGTAACTGATTCATAAGACTCTTCTGAGGGTTTGAGGGCAAAAGCTGTAAGCATACAAATGCGAGCAACCTTGATAGATGCATGATGTATCAGGCATGCAAGTTTACTGCAGATGGCAGCCATATCGCTTTTCCTGGCTATGGCACTCTCAGAATTGCCTTGACGTAGATTTGTTTCCATCTGCCCCTTGTCGACATTAATAGCGAAGATGCACATATCCACAAACAGTTGAAGATAAACTCCACCACACTGAAAAGCAGAGGAAAAGAACAAGTGCTGTTAGGTATGAAGTAATTAAAGACACTACAGCATATGAGACTTACATGGTGCTGAACAGCAAAGAAAGTGACAGTAAGAATGACATAGCAATATAAATGGGGTTTTTTAAATGTGAAAGTTTAATCCTTTTGTTTTCAGATAATTTATGAAGAACAAAAATTAAATATTGCACTGTCTTCTGCATCTGACAGTAGTTTGATGCATAAACATGCGACTTAATAGAATTATTCACAAAAGAAAAGAGAACTTTTCCTGAACTCTCACTACCTTTCTTTTGGTCCTCCTGAAACAAAGTGTGCCAAGATGTACAGATAAAAAAAAAAAACAACAACAAAAACTTAGTATGCTGTTTTGATTTTAAAGTATACAGTAGGCTCTGCCTTATAACCCGCTAGTTGGGTGACAAAGGAAACAATTTATTAGTCGGAGCAGGCTATAAGACATACAAGCAAGGGGGCAAGGAAGTTATCTTTGTATATATAAATGAATGTAAAGGACACAAAAATTAATCTCTCATCACCCTTTGTAAAGATTGTCCAGGGACTAAAAGATCATTTAGATGATGGGCTGCAAAAAATGGCCAATCAATAGTCTACAGTGATCAGTTATTTGGGTTTTCTTCTTTGTTCCTCTGCTTGTCAGCGGCCCATATAATCTATGACATAATCTTTCATTATATTGAAACAGTACTGGAATGCTTAGAGGCTATACCTAAGATTAAGGCATGGCTTTACTCCTTTGTTCACCAAGACAGTGCAGGGCCTGTGCTATGATTTGGTTAATCAGACAACCAAGGGAAGCAATTTGAAGTCTATTATGAGATAATAATTTGAATGCCTGTTCTTTAATTGCCATTGTAAGGAGCATGCTCCATTGAGATGCAAATGGCTGTATTGTGTGTGAAAATTCTTCCTCATCATCACTGTTTATTACAGACTCACTGAAAAGACTTGGTTATAAGACGAAGGTCTGGTTTGAGAGGTGGGTTATAAGAGGGGTATTTTAAATAGAAGAAAAAAATGTTTCATGAAAATAGCAGGTTATTAAAAGAGGTGAGTTATAAAAAGGTGACTACTGTATTAAAATAATAACCCAGTTAGATAAAAATGATAATAAAAATTGCAAAATTGACTGTCAAAGGATATATCTCAAAATGACAAAAACCAAATTTTTAAGTTTCTAGTTCTTGTTTGGGTTAAAAAAAAAAAAAAAATTATTGTTTCTCAACAAACTATGATGAGGCTAGATAATTTACTCATGACTTTCAATACAACCAGATCAAACTGTTTTACTAGCAATCCTATTTTTTTTTCCCTAAAGGTAAATGGAATTCTCAAAAACAAATTAACTTTACAGTTATGCATTAAGCAGAATCGGTCACCAA
>JBCJKE010408468.1:0-15483 GCA_039654525.1 Melibe bucephala | reverse complement strand
TCTCTCTCTCGCTATCTCTCTCTCTCTCTCTCTCTCTCTCTCTCTCTCTCTCTCTCTCTCTCTCTCTCTCTCTCTTTTCCTCCAACTTACCTCCTTCATTTTATCTCCTAATCCATTTAGCATAGATGTGTGTGTTCCCTAGCTATTTAGCTGTAGAAGTGCCCTTTGCATAATTATTTCTCACATTTACCTTTTTCTAAAAACCTTTTCAAATGTTTGAAGTGATTTTTATCTGGCGTATTATCTTCACATTTTCAACTTCATTGTCAGCCTAAATTTCTCTTACAATTATTGATACTTATTATGTATAACCGCTCTGAATGTAGTCAGGATGGTTTTCATATTTATAATTTTTAAGCACAGTATTCTGAAGCATAATATTCTGTTTTACCTTTTTAATAGATTTGAATTTGATTTTTGTTTTGTTATATTTAAAGACAATTGTTTGAAACTTGTTCTCATATCATTTGCACTGATAAGGAAGAAACATTATTTTAGGGACTCTTATAACATGTTATACATGCGTTCACATAAAACCCCCAAAAAACATCTTTTCCTTTTCTCTTTTTGCGCTGCAGCCAGTAGTATAGTTGGATAAGGTTTTCTTTTTGAAAGAATATGTATTTTCATATTATCTTTATTCTTCCTTGATATCCTTTAATTATAATCTTCTACTGATATATTTGCTATCCAGCATAAAGGTTCTTAATAATTTATAAATCTAAGTTCTTAAAGTTAAAGATATTTTGTTGTTTCACGAAACCTTTATGTCCATATCAGAGGCACTTTAATATTTTGAAGTAAATGAAAATGTCACTTTAAATTTTTTTACCACATGAAAAACATCACTGCATATAAAAGCAGATTTGAACGTTTTTTTACGTAGTAATTTTATTATGAAGTTGTCTTTCACTTGAGATTTCCCATGCTGTCAAAATTTATGAAGATTTACTGTACGTACATATTTTGTGAGTCTCAGTTATAATTGTATGCTTTCTATCAACTTCACATCTTTCTTTGAAGGTTCACAAATTTTACTTGCTTTTACTGGAAAAAAACCCCATTGACAATCATCTTGTTCGAGTTAACATTTTCATATAGGCTTAGCATATATATATAGAACATATATTATGCATTTTTATTGAGGCCATGAGTTTGGTCATACATGATAATGTTTTTTTTTCTTCTTATAATGCCAGCCACATTCATCTCACTTTTAATGTGAGCTTTCATACGCTATGGCTGGTGTAGGCGTAACTAGTATAAGAAATTCTTGTATATTGTTACAGAGAATGATTGTAACTTATAATTTTTTTTTTTCTAGTAACGTAATAGATGTCTCCAATTTTTGTTCTGTGTTCTTAGTACGCTGCAAGCTGGATTATGAGTGTAAAGCTGGCAGAACATGCGTGCAAGGAGTCTGTAAATGTGTGAGGGCAAAATTCTGTGCTGGTCACTACAAACCAGTGTGTGGATCTGATGGCGTGCAATATCCATCTCACTGTGAACTGCATCGAACAGCTTGTCTTAACCGTTTACATATTCGAGTTGACCGTCGAGGAAGATGCTTCAAAGAGGAAATGATGAAGAAAGGTAAGCTTATCTCTGTTTTTTCTTATTTTTTTTTTAAGTTATTGTATTTTTCTTATTTTGATTCCTATCTTAATCTTTGTTCACTTTTGGAGAGCTTATGCGAATTCTGAAAGTATGTGTTTTTTTTAATGAAATAAAGGTTTCAGTTAGTTTTTCCTTGTTAGTGGATTCATTTAATCAGTATGTTTCTTTAGCACTTTATTTAATACACTGTAATACTTTAGTGTGAATGATCCTGACTTACATCAAAGATAAATATTTTGAATTACTCTCCACAGAAAAAAGTTGGCTTTTAGAGCAAGAAAAACTGATGACTGAAGGTGAAAAGAAAGATGAGAATGTTATTCACATAAAATCTGAAGAAATTTCTGAGTACCTAGGTGAAACAAAAAATGGTGAGTGCATTTTTACAGGATCTTATACTTTCTTTTTGTCTCTCCAGTGAAAGCATTCCTCATTCTATACACATGTTCTTCAAGCAGAGACTAATTATTTTTTAAAAGTTTCAACCAAAAAATGAATTACGTAATAATATGATATGTTTCAAATGATGCATTTTTAACTTTGAAAAGAATGATGTGAAAATGTATAAACTATTAATAATGTTCATTTCTCTCTATATTTGGCATTATCTTTTCTTTGTTCTCTGTTTTGTTTCTGTGGTGAGCTGATCTAATACATAAAAAAGATTTAAGAAGTTAAAGGGTTAGAAAATGCAGCGTATGACCATAAAATGTGGATTTTTTCCATGTTTCATTCTAGTGTAGACTAACAGGTAATGGATAGCAGCTTTAACCTAGAACATTGCAGCATGTGTTGACCATCTAGTGGCACCACTACTCAATTAATCAAACTACATTACTGTTAAGCACTTCTAATGCTGGTTTTGGGTTGTATTTTGTTTTTCATTGCTTTGGATTTTTGTTGTTTTTTGTGTTTTTGTTTTGTTTTGGGCATCTTTTGTTTGTTTTTATTTTTTTGTTGCTGTTTTTGTTTGTTTATTTGTTTTTGTTGTTGTTTTTATTGTTGTTGTTGTTGTTTTTGTTGTTGTTGTTGTTGTTGTTGTTGTTGATGATGCTATTATGTTGTTACTGTTATTGCCATTGCTGTTGTTGTTGCTATTGTTTTGTTTTTTCTATGGGCTGATCACACTTTAATACTTTTCTATTTACCTGAGAGTCATAATGTTTATTTACTTATTCTATGTTAGATGGAAAAGCAACAGAAGTTAAAAAGGCTTTGCCAACAATTACCACTCCACAACCAAAAGTGGCTGAAATCTGCACACCTCAGGAAATGAGCAAATTCAAAGATGACCTGTTGACATATTACTGTAAAAGGTTTGCTGAGCCAAACTGCAAATTGGAAGTCAGGACAGGTAGGTGAAAATTTATATGTATAATAATCATTATTTGAGACAGACAGACAAGCAAGCAAAGAGGTAGGCTGACTGACTGACAGGTATAGATAAAAACCTACAGACACAGAAAGTCACAGATGGTCAGGGAAGAGTAAACTTGGAAGACATCCATTCATCTGACTTTTTACATGCCAGTGACATATGCCTTATTGATACTTTAATAATAAATGATTGTACAAGACTACATGTATGTTTATCTTTTTGTTTCCTTACAGATCGGGAATATTTATCCATGCTCATGTTTAGCGCTTATGATTCTGATTTTGATTTCTACCTGAGTGCGGATGAGCTTGATGACAAAGAAAGAGATGAGGACTTTGATAAGAATTTCATTAAGAACTGTCACCTCCGAGAATTTGTCAAGATTGCAGACTCAGAGAAAGTTGATGGCTTACTCACAGTTTCAGAATTTACCAATGCATTTGGTATGTTACTATCACCTGTTGTTTGAAGCTAAATCTTGCTGCATATTGTTCGTGCAATATTAGCCCACAATAACCGCTGTGTATTTGTTGATGATGTCAATATTACATAAACTAATGATAATTTCTTTGATATTTTACAATCAAATAACACTCTCAGCTGAATTTATGCTGGATTTTTCTCATTTTTTGAAAGATTTTTAAAAAATTGAAAGCAGGTTCTTTATTTTGATCTCTAATTCATTGATCATAAATAACTTATATAGTGGAACACTCATCAATTGTACAGTTTACTTTAGGAATTATGCACTTTTTCAGTACTGAAACCCACACCTGCAACAAAGAATGATATGGAAATCATATCTACACTTGCCTCCGCTGGAGATGGGCTTGAACTTAAGTGTGGTATTCAAGCCAAGGAAATTATTTGGAAGAGATATGGTGTAGAACTGAAAGATGATGAGAAGAACCACAAACTTATGGTTTGTTCAAATTTACCAAAAATATAACTAATTTCTAATGTACCTAGCTTCTGTCTTAATACATATTTTGTTATCTCTGTCAAATTCAGATGCACTTAGTCTGAAATAAGGCATATGCACAAACATTTTTTCTTCATTATATCCTCAATTGATCAAAAGAAATAGATGTATTTTTTTTCTAACAATTAAATAATATTTAGGAATGTGAAACTCATTTTAGTCTTCATTTTTTAAATTATGTATATTCATTAATCAAAGATTTCACTTTTTATAAATCTTTTTATTGAACCATAGTATTAGTAATTATATTCCTTTGCAGCCATACAAGGCTAAATCTGGCTGTTACAGAGAGTAATTGTATTTACTTATTCTCTTCATAATTACATAGTTATTTGTATCATAAATCTTAGTAATACATATATTTACAACGTGAAATTTGAGAAAAAGAGAAAGTGAATTAATAAAAAACATTTCTTTGAAAATCAATACATTTTTATTGGTCGAGAAACAGCTGTACTGTATGTACTGTAAAATATTGAGTAGAAACATTAGTCTTTTTGTTTGAGTAAAAAATTTGTGCTGAAAGTTGCCTGTGAAGCTAACAGTGATACAAAATTGGAAACTAGACGTTTGTCATTCAAGAAAACATTCTCTGAGCAAATGCATGGATTTTTCTTCTTTTATTCTGAGAGGACATTTTTGGTGGTCTTTCAGAATTGTTTCCTTGATTCTGTCCATATTCCTTGGACTTTGACAACAACTGTTCTAAAACAGGATTTGCTTTTTTTTTTCCAGCGGAAATTGTCTCTTGATTATATGCATTTTTTAAAAATGGTTCACCTTTTTTATTTGTTTTTGCTTATATTTTTTTAATCTTAGAAATCATCTTAAAATATGTGATATGTGAAGTCCAAAAAGAAAACCAACCCCAATTTCTGTCACCATTTCAGATATTTGACGATGGTGCCTTATTTATGAGTGAGTTAGGGGTTCATCACATTGGCAATTATACTTGCATGAATGCAGAGTATCCATCAGAAGCACAGATACACAGGCTCAGTGTTCAAAGTAAGTTTTCTCTATTTTTTCAGCATTTAACTTCATTGAAAATTGTTATGTTTGGATTCATATTTCTTAGCATAAGCCATAATATTGTAAAAAGATGTTGAAACTAACGGTTTAGATACAAGGGTATGAATCTTTTACCTCTGTTTTTTCTTTCAAATTTCCAAACTTGTCTGGTTTATCTCATAAATTATTAAAACAAAAATGTAAACTGCTAATTCAAAGAAGATATGACAGCAGTTGCCATTTGAAAGTCCTTTCTAAAAGATGGCAAATGTTTATTTAAAAATTATGCAAGCCTTAAATAGGAAAAATCTTGTGAAATTTATATTCTTACATCTGTCAACGGGAGAACAGCATTTAAGGGGGTCATTTTCTTTTTTCTCTTTACAAATACTGGTTTGATTTCATGCAAAACATTTTTTTTTCTACAGCTGTCCCTGTTGTTGCACTGACTCCTATTAAACAGACCATCATTGGTGGAACAGACATTGTGTTGAGATGTCATGCAGAGGGTGTTCCAGAGCCCAAAGTTACTTGGCAATTTGAGGGAAAAGACATCCATAATTCAAATCGTATTGTCATCTATCGTAAGAAATTTGCATTTTTATTTTCTCCTAGAATTCTGAGTAAAGTGTCAGTTTGAAGTACAACATAATATTGGAAATTCTAAACAACAAAATATTGAAAATTCTTATGAGGAAATAATGTCAATAAAACTGTTATAGTTATCACAATGTAAGAGATTACAACATGTTGGTATGTAGCAATAGCTCGACACATACTGGGATCAAAAAGCAACAAGCAAGCTGTAGATTCATAAGTAAACATGATGAACTAAAAGGAGTGAGAGTTGTTAATGAAAAATTGATTTAAAATGACAGCTTGTATTGTAAAAATTGGCCCCATGTGGTCTTTTGACAATTGTTTTTCACTCGATGTCTTCCTAAAACAACCAAGATTTTTTTTATGTGGAAAGATGTGGAGAAGGAAGGAAGGGAAAAAGAGATTAATAGAATTACAAATTTTGATCTTTGATCATCTAGTGCCACTCAGTCAGTCAGTTAGGTTCCAAATGTCTCAAGGATTTGAAGATCATGGTGTTCTATTTGTCAATACAACCTGACATGTGAAGGATCTCCATTCCAAAAGAACTTTGGTTCAGGAGCCATCTGGTTAGGCCATGCAGTGTCATTTCTCTCGGGCACCCTCTGACCTTTCTTCCTTTTAATTTTCCATTGATGTTTGAGACCCCACTTTCTCATAAAGTGACCACAAATGTCAGTGTGTCTTTTCTTTACTGTTATAAGGAAATGGCAATTTGTTTCTGTTTGCCTAAGATTTGTTTAGCAGCCGCTACTCTATCTGAAAGAGAGCTTTTTTTATGAAGCATAATAGCTATCAACTAAATCAAAGTTATCATTCAATTTACTTTAATTTTTCATCTTACATTGAGAAAGTAAACTAAACCTGATTGGACAATCAGAAATTTGTCAACATGTAGACATATTTTTTTTAACAACGCTTACTATCTTCATACATATTACAATATTGCCTTATTTCATTTCATTGGCTCCAAGAAATTTTACATTTAACCATCCTATTACTGAGGTAGCCACATGACTAATTTTGCTTTTTCTAAGTGAAAAATCACTTTGCTTGAACACTTGTACATATGTCTACCTATATAGCGTAAGCATATCTTGAATTGTCATCTACTCCTTTCCATTCTCAAAGAGGATAGTATGTTTTACTTGTTTTTCTTGTTATCAGAGAAAAGACCATTATAGTTTGGTGACTGCTTTTATCATAATTGTATCACCTCATACCTGAATAAAAAAAATTATTCAAACTTTGCCCATCCGAATCTTGCAGCAATTTAGGGTAATTTTGCTTGATATTTCACATTGTATTAGTATATAACATGAAATTTTAAAATTCAAATAAACATTATTAATACTTCATATAACTTCTAAATTGGTTGCTTTCTTACTGTATATTCTACCTTTACCACTTATATCATTTATCGAAGCATTGCAGACAAGACAATGCACTGTACCTTGCCATTGTTTAATAACCATAATGTAATATATTTCAATCTTATATTCTTATAAGCTAACTTGAATTGTGCAATAATTTCAATGTTATTGTTTTGTTTTTTTTCTCTCATGACTTCAAATTGTCTAGATGGTCAAGATCATATAATGATTCACAATGCTGAATTTGGTAAAGACAATGGAACCTACACCTGCAGTGCTCACAACCAAGCAGGAACCACTAAAAAATCTGTAACTGTGGAAATTCTTCCACCAACTTCCTCTTATGGTATGTTCCAAAGGATTAAAAGCAAACATCAATTTATCCATTATTAAAATATATTTAACTAGACCTTTCTAGCATTTTCCTGCAATGTTTTCACTCAATTGTAGATATTACATTTCTTGAAAGCTAGAACTTAGTTTGCCTCCAGTTGAGTTCCCTGTCTCTTGTTATATCTGAGTATTTTGCACTTTTTGTTGACACAATGTTTCATAGGTACACAGTACCTTTATTAAGTTATGTTTTAGATATCTATACTTTTTGTATGAGATCAATTTTGTTTCTGATGTTCCATTTCTCCTCCCATTATTATGACGTTTTAGTATTTTTGTGAGATTTTGCAGTATTTGGTTGATTTTTCGACAAAAAAAAAATTGTATTTTCAAAAATAGCACAAGCAATAGTGACAATATTCTAAAATATAGGAAGTAGAATATACATAAGGGGTAATGTTGTCACGTTACACTTACTCTCCCACACACTTGCGGATACAGTAAAAATATGGGTTAAAAGGGCAAAAGAATATGAAAAATAATGATTAATTATAGAAATTCTAGATCATAACAACCAAAAGCAATAAGAGTATGCCATTTCTTTCATCTGGTGAACATTTCAGATGATATGGTACATAAATAAAGGCTGTAGACTTCCTCAGATATTTACCATAGTTGTTTAAATTATATATATATATTTATACATATATATATATATGTGTATGTTATATGTATATACAATTATTATTCATAATACATCGATACGCCATTCAGCTTTTTGATATTTTTCTTTTATACAGAAAAGGAAGTACAACAGAAGGAAGGTTCATTCATTGTGTTCCATGACAAGGGTATCAAAATTTATGATCCCAAAACATGTCTAGCTCGCCGTGTTGTACATGGTGACTTTGGTAACTTCAAATTCATTCCTGATGCTATGGATTCACCTTTGACCCTCTGCAAAGATGATAGCAAATGCCAATGGGCAGATGTTGTTAAAGTTGGATCAGAACTGATTTACATCAGCCAGCCAGATCAAAATCGACTTTTGGTAATGGAGGCAGGACACTACTGGAATCCGTTGCAGGTAAGCCAAAATAAAAAAAAAGAAAGAAAAAAGTCTAGAATGAAGAAATACTTGATTAAGGCAGGAATATGATCCTGTAAAAATGAATCACCAGAATGATTAGATCTTAATGATAGTTCAAAGAACCAAAAATGACAATTTTCTGTAGTTCTAAGAAACATTTATGAATAAATAAAGGCAAGTTTAAACCTATTACATGTATTAAATATCTGTAACTAAATTTGTAAAAGTGTTGCAGCTTCCATCTTTAAGAAAAATCACAAAATTATAAAAACAAAATTCTTTTAATACATAAAAAACAACATAACATATTACTGAAAATATTTAGATGCAATATTCGGTAGTGAATATCGAGACATAAGGAGTTCTCTTGTTATGAACTATAACTTGAATTAAGCAGTTGTTGTTACTGTTTAACCTCTAAAACTATTTTTATTTTTGTTTTTTAAGGCAAATTCTTTCATTCTTATACATTTTCTTTAAATATATAAATGAAGCGATCAACAGTGATTTATCTAATCATATACTATATAGAGCTCTCTTAAAGTCATTTACTTCAGCTTGAATTAGGCAGTTTCCTTTGCCTCTTAATTATTTGCATATTTTGTTTGTTTATAAGTCAAAAACTATACTTCTCTATATGTATAGATATATTTTTTTCCTATGAAACTAGGAATCAATCAAAAATATGAAAATGTTCTTTTCTAGGTTATCGACACAGATCAAAAGCCACAGAAGCTGTTGTATGTGCCTCATTTAGACCAGGTCTGGGTATTGTGCAAGAGTGAAGAGTCTGCTGATAATGACAAAACAATTGTAGTCATCCGTGATGCCAGTCAACATATTCAGCATCGCTCCGTTCATACACGACCCGTTGGAAATCATTTTGACACTGTATGTTTGTTATTTATATGTATTTACATCATTTAGCTCTTTCTAGAATCACAAAGCTGATACATGTATACAAATTGAAAATAAAATTATTTTGCAAGAAATGATCCTTAAACATGTTTCTACTCTTACACGTGCAAACAGAAATTTAAAAAAATAAAAGAGAAAATGTTGGCTTCTTGAAATACACAATACTGAGGTCTGATTTTTATTAGCAGATTCCTAAAACATTGAATATTTTGTGTACCTTTTTTATGTTTGAAGACTTTTTTCTTCAAAATTATGATACGGCCATTGGTTGCCTTGATGATATATCACTTAACAAACTTTTATTGCTTTCTAATTATCCAGGTCAAGGATCTCTTCATTGCACCTCCTAATGACTTGCATCATGAATTTGACCATGGATATGTCACTCATTCTGGGAAATATAGTTTGACTAAAATCAGTCTTGAGGACATGAGCTATTCAAAGACCATCGACCTGAGCAACTATGGATGTGTCCCACAGAATCTTGCTTTCCTACCTCTAGGTTAATATAATAAACTAATTTTGCTAAATTTTGCTAATTTTGCTATATATGGGATATGGGATATGTATGCAAAAAAAAAACAAAAAACAAAATGTGTCCATGCTTCTGTCCCATGTTTTCAGAAAGTTTTTAAGTAGTATATCTTACTCAAATTTGGATTCAGCCTGTCTTTGAAAGAGATGAGAATATTAGTTTTGACAACTAAAAAAAGACCAACTGTCCTTTAATGGAAGAATGTTGAGTGTATCCAAGTGTAAGCTTCATTTATTTGTTTCAATCTTGTGTTCCATTATCTTTGTTTTCTTTGTTGGAAAGAATGATGTTTGACAAACTTAAAACTCTGAAAATTAATAAACTAAAAATATTCAAATACTCTTTCTCATGATCATACTTAACACAGAATAGTATAATGAATTTATCTTTTCTGTTCCTCCCCAGCTGGCCGTATAATCATTCAGTGTGTATCAGAAGCAGACCAACATACATTACAGCTTGTTATGGATTATCTCACTGATGCCATTGTCTCTACAACAACACTCACTGGGCAACCAATTGTCTCCCATGACGGTCGGCATCTTGTCACAGTTGACAAGTTCACTGGGAAAGTTGTTGTGGTTTCTGTCTCAGAAACTGGTGAGTTATGCTATTTGCCGTTACTGTAGTTCTAACAAAATTGCTCAAGGCATGAAAATATTCATTAACTAGCTTTCTCACCCATTTCCCACATTTGTGGAAAAAAAAAAATCAAAATCTATGCATGTAAAATAATCATTGATTTAATAATTTGATTCACAGGGGAAATGGAAACAACCTATGAGGTTACTGTCAGTGCAAGTATCAGTGATGTGTCCTTTATGCCCTCTATTTACCATCATGGCTATGATCTCATCTTGACCTCTGCTGACGATGATGATGTCATCATTATGAATTTAGTTACTGGGAGAGTAGAAAAAATGTCAGGTAAGATCTTTTACTTTGTTTTGCTTTGTTATCCATTTCCCATCTACCGTTTAAACAGTGTAGGGAATCCAGTCTACACTCAGTCATGAAACAAGCATCATGAATGAAGTGCAAACATGGAAAAGTCTCTGGATCAAGAAATACTGACAAGCAGGTGTTCATTCCACTATGCCAACTCTTGAATGGCTCAGTGAGGATGTATATTTGAGGTATCTCTCAGTAAAATCTGATCCAAACAAATGTTGCTGTTGCCTTGATGGTAAACATTCACCTACAACAAAATAAGCAGCATTGCCATTCTAGGTGTACATTTTTCTTTAATTTAGTGAAATTGAGATTGATATGGTAAGTGAAAAATCTGAGAAAATAAAGTCAATGAACAAATTTTAAAGATTGTATTCTCAATTTTATGCTTTTTTAGAAAATACTTTGAGTAAAATAAGATGGCTGTTTTTATAAGACAAAAGTAAAATTCATATTAAATTGCTCCACACATTTTCTTATCCATGGCTTCCAATTCTTCTCAAAAGGTTCAAAATTGTCAGATCCATCTCAACCTTGGCATCCATCCCCTGTATTCCGGCACATCATATCTGGCGATCCAACAAGCAACTTGCTCATGACCCCTTCAAAATCATCACTGTCCATTCTTAACTTCAGATTTAAAGAAATTGAGTGTGAATTTATTGAAATCACTGGAAATCAAGTCATGGTTCATGTCCCAGCACCTCATGTTGAATAAGGAATTAAATCAAGTAATTCAGAACTGTGTCAAGTTTTATCTTGACTTTCATTTTCAAAAGTCATTAAAAGTGACAATTTTTTAGAATTTATTTACCATATTTTATCAACATTATTTCGTTTTCAATTTTTAATTCCGTAAAATGGCAATCAGTTTGCATTATACAAACTCTTAAATATGAGATTGTGGCTTTCAAGTGAGAAAAGGAATAATATGATTTAAAGGGGTACAAAGCAAACCCTACTGATCAAGAACTGGTACTGTTCATAAAAAATATAATAAAGCTATTCCATTTCCATTAATAAAATGCCAGTCTCTGAGTAACTCATTTTCTTATGATATATTTAAAATGCAGCTTCTTTGCTAGCTTATCTTCCTCATCATACACTTTACTTTAAAATATGAAAAAAATTCTCTTACCCATTTGTCAAGTGTAAGCTGTATGTATCTGTTTGAAAGAGGATCCAGTTGGGTTTGTTCCTTTTATGTTGTTGTTTTTTTGTTTGTTTTTTTCTCTATTTGAATATATTCAAATATGTTACCGAAATTGTTCTTCACTTCTTTGGCTTTTTCCCTCCTTCTATTCTTTGTATTGTTTTGTAAATCACATAAAAATGATTTACAAATAACATTTTAATGCATTGCATAAGACAAACATAAGACTAACCTTTTAACGCATCAATATGACATCATATTTCTCATGACTGCAAGTGAGACTTTTACTACTTTCAGGGTCTAAAATTGACTAGATTTAGTGACAGTGTTAATGGATCCTAACAATAAGGTCTCTTAGTTATATTCTCACAGACCTTTCTATTTTTACTAAGATTACATTAAGACCCAGGCAACCCTTCGTACATTTGATTCTCATTAAAGTTTCTTGAAACATGATTCTTATGAGTCTTCTCAAAGTTTGAAAACCACAAATGAAAATTTAATGTTGAACGTAAAAACCACTGACTTGAACATAGCTGGGGATGCAACGCAAAAGATTGAAAAGCTTAATTGTCATAGTGTGAATTAATTTCAATCAAAACGTGTCCAAGCAAGTTATTAACTGTTTAAAGATGTATAGAATGAGAGAGAGTGTGAGAGAGCGAGAGAGGAAGAGAGAGAAAGAAAGCTAATTTTGAAATTTTCAAATTTTCATTGAGATGTTTTCATAAGGAAAACCTTTTAATAGTTTTAATTAATTGCTTTTTCTTAAGATAAAATTAAGAAGTCACATTGCTTGGCATGTAAATAAGAACCAAACACAATTTTTCACAGTGGACTGACATCACTCTTTGAAAGGGTTTTGCATTCTACTGCTTGTCATTATGCTTGTTCATATTTTCTCATCTGGTATGCAAAAGTTTTGTGTCCAAAAGATCTTTCAAAAGTTTTCCCCTAATGTCAATGTTTTATCATTTGCTGTAGATACATCAAAAAATTATGTAACATGAAACCAGGTAGCATGACTTTGAATGGTTGTGTTAATGTGTATAAATATTTTTTTCTCACAAACTCCACACATAACTTTTTGATCATGTATATATACATGGATGTATGCGAAGTCACTACAACTTTTTTCTCATAAATTTTTGATTTAGTATGTGAGGCATTATCTGTGCCATTTCTGCTGGTGAATGTTTTGAAAGGGGTTGGTTTTTGTTTTGTTTTGTTTTGTTTTTTGTTTGATTTTTTTTTAAATAGGTGTTTTCTGCATTTGACATATTTTCATTTTGTAAGCTAATGCATTGGTAGGTGCAGAGAAATTTTGTTGAATTTATTGTACCCACGTTTGTGTTTATTTTTCACTCCTATGATAATAAGAGTAATATATTTTTATCATAATGTATCAGGCAACAAAAATGTAAAAGGTTAAATTTTTCTTTTATTTCTAAGATAACAGTCTACTTACCACATTTTGTTGGGGAATGTGGTTCATGATTTGAAAGATATATAAAAGTATCATTAATGCTGCCATCATAGTAGAATAAATCTTTAATCAGAGGGAATGATCAATCTTTCTTTATTTCCTTTTAAGGCTGAAACTTATCTTGATGCTATGGTCATCTTGAATGCCAGATAACAGTCATTGCCAACCCGTGCAGGCATGGGTAATTATAAAAATGATGGATGGTTCTACTTCCAGGTCCTTGGACAATTAGAATCAAGCAATGTCATGTGCCCAATTAGCATACAGAAAAAAAGGGGGAAAAATTAAAAAGAAACTCCTGGCTCTAAAGGAACATATAAGTCAGCCTTTAAAACTTAATACCAGGCTCTTTATCTTAGATCACTACTTCTTGTGTGGTACAGAAAATAAAGAAGCAGGTCTCATTTTTAATCCTTATGTCCAAGCTATCAAAATACATTTCATATGAAATGTAATAGTGAGAAAACTACATGAAGTTAACAAATCAAGTCTTTCTTACAATCCATTTTTCGAGTGACTACCTAAGTATTTTAAAGAGGTTAACCTATTAATTGAGATTTTCTTTTCTTTTTTTTTTTAATATATTTTTATCCAAAATATGTATGTTTATTTCACTAAATATTATTTTACATTTTTGGGTGTGTTTCATGTTTAATTATCCATTCATCATTTATTGGAAGCTGATGCAAATTTGTTTTGAGAGGGGAATATTTTGACTCTACATTTTATAATCATAAAACTTGTTCATATGTATAGCTTGTCAGTCAATATGACTTGAATTGACTTACTTAGACTGTGATTTCGTTGTGCACTCTTGCCCCTTATTCTTTTGCTTGTTATTTGTCATCCTTTTCATTTATGTCATCTTTAGCTATTGCTGCTCCTTTAAGTATGAGTGAAAAACTTTGTGCCTTTTTATAGTCATGTCAATGAGAGTTGGTAATCACGTGGAACAGGCTTCTTTATGAAGAGAGAGAATTCATCATTTCTTCTTGTGAATTGTCAGATGCATTTTGCATTCTTTTGATTGCTGTCACAAATAAGGGGCTTCTGTGTATAAAAATTTATACACATGACATAATTACCGAAGAAGCTCACATAGATGTTTGTTTTATGGTGGAATTCATTGAAGCAAAGAAAGAATGAAAGCCTTGTTTCAGGAGGAGATCTAATCTGTAGGATCTGCACATGCAACTAATTGATGTGAAATGGAGATTTAGAGTAAAAGTTGGGTTCAAGTATTGTAAAACTTTGATTATTTGTGCCAAGAAATCATGAATGAGTTGGATCTTTTAGTATTTTTAAGTTCATCATCAGCAACAAAGAAGAATATTGTGTACAATTTTGGAAAGATATAGAATGTTTCTACAGCTTTTGCTTAAGCTTTCTGTATTTTTTTTGTTTTTGGTACCCTGTTGTATAATATCAGAGATCAGATGCAGAAATGTAGTCAATGTATGTGAATTATGTAACTTTCAATGTATTTGCTGCTTGTTTGAGAATTTCTTTAAAACTAAAATAAAAATAAAATTTGTGAGCAAACAGACTTTTTTTTATCAAGCCGCTGGATCATCAGCTAACTTGTGTAAATACTTCACTTTTTCAGTTTTTCTAGTTGTTGTGTGTATGTTACTTAAAAGTGGGTTGTTTTTTTGTTTTTTGGGGGACCTGTATTTCAAATTCCCATGCATGAAACGGTTATATTTTAACAGTGAGAATAACTGTCTCAGTCATTTCTTACAATATTGCTACGCTGTTTGTGATATTTGAGGGAAAAGATAAAACCCCTTTAAGACAAAAATTTAATGTCCAATTTTTATTCATAAATAAGAGGAATAAATTCCTGGAAATTCAGGAGAGTGAGAAGTTTGATTTTTTATACATTCCATTTCAATGTATTTTATTTGATGATATCAGTTTTAGTTGCTTTTGTTTTGGGTTCTGGTTTTCTTTTTGTTTGTTTTTTTTTGTTTTGTTTTGTTTTATTTGTTTGTTGTTTTTATTTATTTTTTTGTTTTTGTTTTGTTTTGTTTTTTGTTGGGGATGGGTGATTGTT
>JBCJKE010407357.1:2352-15508 GCA_039654525.1 Melibe bucephala | reverse complement strand
TCTCTCTCTCTCTCTCTCTCTCTCTCTCTCTCTCTCTCTCTCTCTCTCTCTCTCTCTCTCTCTCTCTCTCTCTCTACATTAATACTTAATCTGTCTAAAAGAAAAAAAAATGAAAATGCTGTACATTGTATTAGTTCAAAGTTGTTCCTTGATAACTTTCACTTTAACAAGCTTTTTTTCTTTTTTTTTTCCAGTGTTTACCTTGTCATGATGGCAGATTCTGCAATGGATGTGGCTGCTGCCAACAGATTTATTTCAAGTTTAAGCAAGTCTCTCCAAGCTCTTTGCCATGGATGTATGGATTTTGATGCTGGAATTGAGATAGTTGGCTACATAAATGTGAATATTGACAGTGGAAGCAAAGTTGATTATGTGTTAAATGAGAAAGTATTAAAAAGCACCACCAATTCCATGACATTTGTAAGTAATAGTTTCCTTGCGAAAAAGGATCAGCCTAAACAGTGTAGAGATGGCTCATGTTCCCCAATTTTAGAACTTAATCCACCACCTCCACCCCCATTTCAACACAGACAAAGAGGCGGCTACTCGTATCCAGCCTCTCAACATTATAGATCTTCTGGTATATTCTCTCCACATTCTCAAATTCTCCGGGGGTCACAGAAACGGGCATGGAATGGCTCTGAACGAGATTGGAGGACATCACCACGTAAACATCCTAGAGACAATCGATCTCCCCATGTATATCCCCAGCATATGCCCCAAGAACATTTTGAGCCTTCTACTTCAAACGCTATTCCTCCAAATTCTCACTTCTTGTCATCACAGCCAGACACAGACAATTCAGACCAGCAATCAACAGAAATTAGTATTAAGAAAGAACTTGTGGAAGATCCAAGCACAGGTGATAATTCTTTCAATCAAACTACCTCAAATCAAGAAAGTGTAGATGATGCAGGTGGGACATTTTCTGAAACTGTGAATGTGAAACAAGATCCAGATTCTTTAGCTACAGACGAAGGTGTTTCTAAATTTGAAAATAGCACTGAGGCCTTATCAAAAGCTGACTTGTCATCCTCATTCTTACAGCATCCCCAAACTGAGGGTGAAGCAGAATCAAATGCAGACAATTCAGACAAAGCAAAAAGTGAAATAGGTTCTGGTGACAGTAATAATCCAGACAAAGCTAAAAGTGAATTAGGTGCTGGTGAAGACACTAATATGATCTATGGTGCTAGTGGTGAAAATTCAACCAGTGCACAAGGTGAAGAGAACTTTGCTAATGACCCTAGTAATCCAGGCACTAGTGAAGGTGGTGAGGAGTCATTTGGTCCAGATGCAGAGTATGAAGGTTCAGAAGACATGTACTCACAGCCCTCCTATTCAGGGGAAGGCTCAGGTGGTGGACCGTTTGAAGTTATTGAAATTGATGATGAGGATGAAGATGTCCAGGCCATGTTCAACGAAGCTCGTAAGTCTTTTTGCTTTAACAAATATTATCTGTTTCAGAGAATTTTAGATAATCATGCCATATAAAAGAAAAAGAATGAAAATTTAGGTCCCTTTTCGCAATTTCAGAATGCAGCAAATATATGAGGGATTATAAATCAATATTCACATTCCCAAATCACATGAATTCTTTAAAAAATTGTCCTTCGAAGAAGGAGCTAGTGAATGCCTGTATTCTTTACTTGACATTTCTTTCTTTGATATTATCAACATGTCTGTCTCTTTCCTTAAATTGTTGATAGTCATTTCAGTTCAAAATTTTATGCAGAATTTTGTAGGTTCAAAAATTTGCCCCTCACTCATTTGTACATACACCTGATAGTCACAAACATAATTTGAAACAACCTTGGATTAACTGGAGGTATCTTTTAACTTCTTTAGATCAGGCTGTGGCAAAACTGTGTGTGATTGATCATGGACCTTTGAAATATATTTAATATTGTATCACAATGAGACCTTATTTTGTAAGAATAAATGTTAATAATTGATAACATAGTTTTTATGAGACTTAAGTGGAAAATTTGATGTGTATGAAACTTGTATGAGGAAGAAAATATTTATAGATCGGTGAAAAATGTTCACTGTCATCAAGGATTTTGAACATTATGTGCATTGGATTGTTTATTTCTTGTTACAACTAAGAATATGACTTAAACTTTAACAAGCATACTATTTATTCTTATAATGTAAACAATTTAGTCGAACAGTCTTATAATATACCATTCCTTTTTTATATGTGATTTTCCAAATCACTTCATTCTGCATCACACAATTTTGTCACAGCCTTATTAAAAAGTAAAAGACCTAGTATTATAGTAGGGATTCTTCAAACGTTTCTTCATCCGCTTCAAAGTTTCGCAGAAGATTTGATTTTAAATCCCTCATATGTGTTCAAAGTTGTCTTTTGCTTTGGAAATTTGCAAATGTTCTGACCCTTTTTGATCGGAACAAGGCTACAAGCCTCGCTAATACTTTTGTCGATCGTGTCCGAACACTCCCTCCCATTAAATACAAGTCAATCCTGATAGAATAGATTATAAAGTATTCTTCACAAAGTCTTATTGAGAGAATTTTTGAGAGATCATTTCCCAAGATGTGCATATGAAATTCTCTATGAGAGTCCAGAATTCTCTGATTCACATTTCAATTTCAACAGGATTTTGCCATATCGTCAAATTGACTTTGTGACATATATCTTACCTTTTATTTTGGATGTTCATAAAAAAAAAAGAAAAAGAAAGACTGGTAAAACCTAAGCAACTTTTATTATAAACTACTTTGATTTCTTAACATACAGAAATGAAAAGGAGGGCTTTAAAAGCATTAGCTTTCATTCCGTTTCTTTATTTGTCTTTCTCAATGAAAAATCTTCATCAATTTGTCCGACTTTTTGTTTTGGGTTGCTATTGCAAATAAATCCAAAACTTTGTTGATTGGTTATTGTTTTTTCAAAGTTATCAATTATATTTATGTAACATTTGTAAATATTATGTCCTTTATATTCTTGTTATTATTTTATTTGCTTGAACAAGCGCTGACTGTATTGAGCTGGTGACAAAGTGACTGAGTGAGCCAAAAAATAATTTTATCAATGAATAATTGAATGAATTGAAGATAAAATGTTGAATTTGAATTTGAAATTATTTTTGTAGATTCAGTTGTTTTGTTTTTTTCTTTTCTTTTTTTTTTCCATTCATTCTAGATTTGATGATGAAAGTGCTAAAAATGTTAGATCTAGGTAAACAGTAGAACATAAGGGTTCATTAATGTAGCCAAAGATTTGTCTGTATGATTTCATAGCTGAAACATTTTTTTAAGCTAAGGACATTTTTATTCCTAACCTAAGTTTGTCCTTATGACTGAGCGAACCCTGCCACATTTTTTTTTCTTGGGACATGTGTCGGATGTGTCTTGAATACAATGCAATGGCCAAAGCAACTCTTACTCATGAATGTATTTACTGAAGGATATAATATGGTAATTGCAAAGAATTATCTGTGATAATGTTTTTTCATTTTTCTTTGGAAATCTTGATGTTCATTCTGGTTGAAGATCAAGTCATGCATTTTCAGACCCTTATATGAAATGTTCGTATGCAGTTTAATACATTGAGCCGGATTTTTTA
Source organism: Melibe bucephala (assembly GCA_039654525.1). Taxonomy (NCBI): domain Eukaryota; kingdom Metazoa; phylum Mollusca; class Gastropoda; order Nudibranchia; family Dendronotidae; genus Melibe; species Melibe bucephala. The sequence continues at coordinate 11,916 of JBCJKE010407357.1, read as the reverse complement.
GAAAGATGCTTTAATTTTGGTTTAACCTTTTTTCTTTTGTTCTGTCAAAGACAGTGGGTTGAAACCTAGATTGAGTTTGGTATCCCCAGACTCTTACAGGTCTCTCTTTTTGTTAGCTTCTTCTTTCCATGTCTTTGATGTTAAATTTTGCACTCTCTTTTAGACAAGAAATAAGTTGAATAAGTTTTGTAGGTTTTTTTATTTATTTATTTTTTTTAATGAAGATACTGATATATGATGTTTGTCAAGGCTTAATTCTATGGACTGAAATTGAACACAGTAGAGTACATTTTTTACTTACTTATAGGCATTTCATTGTTACTGGCATTAAATTCAAATATTGTTGTGAGATAACACATGGGTGGAGACAGTCACATATGGCGGTCAAAGCAATTCAGAAAGGGTTTGCTGTTGTAATGGTGCTGGTATGTGGTAGCTTTGAAAGTGAGAGCCGCTAAGCCAGTGGTATGGTATTTTGGTTCAGAAAGGCCCATTCCTTATCATGGTTGGTTAATTTCAAGCTAAGTGAAGATGCAATTTATTTCAGTTTAAACTGGGTTTGTATGCCTGAAGCTTTTAGTTTATAGTGAGTTTAATTACATTAAAATAAGCTAAGGCATACAAAATTGCAGTTTGTTTTTACTGTGTTTTTAATTTCACTCAGTTCCACTGTGATTTCTCCTTGCATTTTAGGATTATCATGCAATGATAATTGACAATAACATAAGCAATATTTTATAGTTGAACCTTTTTTATAAATTTCCTTTTTGTTTTTTTTGTTTTTTGCCTAACTGTAAACCTTCCTATAGAAGTAGGGGTAACAGTGAAAATTCCTATAATTCTAGTGTCATCTATTCAGGAAAGCTGGTATTTATCATGATGGAATTTAACTAGAATTGTGTAGAGTATAAATTTAATTAAATTCATAATGCAAATAATATTACAACTATTTTTATTCTTGATAGTGTACAGTGTTTCATTTCATGTTTCTAGTCATGACATCATTTGATTTGGAGTGCCTGAAACAAAAATATCTTGTATTGAAACCTTTATGTGAGCAAGGTGTAATGTCAGCTGTTCAGCACTGGTTAAATTAAAGAATTCTAGTTTTTTGTTTGTTTCAAGTGATTTTGAGGCTTACAATTTGACACCAGCTCATTGGTCAATCATATGAAGTAGATATTGTGGAAATTCTACTCATAGTACCGAGACGACAAATTATAATTACCCATCTTTTCATCCGCCTGTCTTTGGCTGTCTACATATTCCCCAACTACTCCATCTTTGTGTCTGTCTTTCTGTTACTCTTGTTTCTTCCTTATTTGTCCATCCCTTCCTTTCAGTGAGTGCGATCTTTGCATATCTTGACAGCTTTAATTGCATTGTAGTATAAAAGACAGATATATAAAGATTGGGATGTGAACATTGTGAATATGAGTTTGCTCTGTTATGACATTGTAAATAACTTTGATTTATCTCGTTGAGTTATCGTAAATAACTTTGATCTACTTCATTGATTTTATCCCTAGAAAATTTTTGATTTGTCTAAGTGTGTGTGTGTGTGTGCGCCTTTGATTGTTTGCTGTAGTCTACTGTACAACTTAAATTTATTTTACAAGAGTATATGATAACATGTTAATGCTCCAATTCTATAGATTTAATTATGGAAGGGGGTACTTGTTACTTTCATTTGGACAACCGCATTTCGTATCATCTCATCTCTTATCGTTGGTGTTGTCTACCTCAGGCGTAATGTTGAATCTTTAAAAAGTTGTTGATTTTTTGAGGACAGAATACAAAAACTATAAAAATATGATATGAAACAATGCTTTCATGGTTTACATTACATGTATCGACAAATTCATCCTTTGGAGACATGATTTTCCCAATCATGTGGTTTGCGTGAGTAGCCTAATGCCTCTGAGAATGTTCAATGCTTGAAATTGATTTCGTTAAATGGATTCTTTTCCTCTGGTTACAAATTTGGCATTCATTTCATCCTGACAAGATCAAGACTTAGATTAAAAAGGTAAGAAACTATGTATCTTTTATCATAGGATAGCAGATATCATTGATTACGATACAACTTTTTTGTTGTAATTTTAATTCTCAAACAGTTTATTTCATTTGTCTGTCAAGGGTAGATTTATTTTACCAGTCGAGTCGATCAAAAAAAAAAGGTTGCAGAAAAATATACTAGAAAAAAACAAAACTGACAAAAATTCAATGAAAACAATAGAAAGAATCCTCCCCAAAAAAACTAAAAACAAACAATAAAACAAAAAACAACTAACAAACAACCCAACAACCACTCAATGAAACAAAACCAATACAAATGAATAAAAAAGATATTGAAATAAAAAGGAAAAGAAAATGGCAGATGAAATACTCAAGACAAAAGAACAACAAAAAAGAAAAGGACAGAGAAAAAATATATCTTGGATAGTCAACCAAAAATAAAGCATGATGTGGTTGTTATGAATTGATTATAATCCTTACTGTAATAAGTAATATGATTCATTACATTTTGTAATATATAGAAATTTATTACTTCCTGACTTTGCCATATTGTGCCAAACATATTTTTAGAGAATGCTGAAAGCAAATCCTTCTTGTGACTTTTTCATGCGCATGATATGAACTTGTTCATTTAAATCCTTATCTGTGAATATCTTACATTTGTCAATATGATTGTAATAATAATGAGGATAATGAATAAAATCTCAATACATGAAGAAACAAGCTTACATACTTAATTATGACTACTATAAATTATGAGATTTGACCCTCTAATGGACATCATCTTCTTCTGTGCCTTTTTAATCAAAAATCAAATATGATAGCATTAATTTTAATTCATCAAACGTATGTTTGCACAACTTAGCATATGAACTGTAACATTGTGTATGTGCACCATACATTTACGTTTTTGATAGGCAGTTTTCATGTGAAGCTTTCTGGTGAATGTAACATTGGCCTATGTCAATCTTTTTTAGTTAAATCATGTAAAGCCTGGGCTATGGTTGAATGTGAGTGTCTGATTAATATTCAGAATCTACATCTCCACGTCCAAAATGAGTTTTACCATCTGTATCAAAGTTTTTTTAGCATGTCGACGAATTTCAGTTGATTTTGATTCTGAGTCATATGATAGCACACAATGCTCTACGACTATGATGATAGGGTGTTGTAGATATAAATTTGAATTTTATGTAAAAGTCCGACTTATCATATATAAACATATATGTGATACCCCTGTATTTTTTCATGAATATTGATTGAAATTCACCATCAGGTGTGGCAGTCTGCTTTAAATCTTCTTTAAAATATATTGCTCGACTAAAAATCCAGTGTCCATATATTGAGTTTAGTAGATTTTGGCTTTAGTTGTGATGTCTGTCAATCTTGATATAATTTGATACCCCTTTTGTGACTTTTTGATAACAAGATGGATCCACATCACAATTAAATGATTTCACACAGATACATTAGAATTTGGCCTAAAACTAGAATATTATTTCCATATATGACAAACAGGAACATTTTTATATATATATTTAAATTTAAGAAGGCGCATAACTTTCAAAACATCGAATGAATATGGAGAATGCTGTAAAAACATTTATTAGTGTTAAGGTTCTGAAAACTAGCACCAGTACCAAACTATGATTTAAATTTAGAATTAGATTTACTTCACTAGGCTTAAGTTTCATACACAGATGTTTTTAGTTAGATGTTGGGTAGTAAGGGGAACATCTCAATGGTTCAATACGTACTTTTTGATCCCATCAGAGTGGATAGTGAAATTGTGCAGAGTATGTGTATTTGTGATGTTCCCAACAAAGTGAATTTTGATATTGAGCAATGTGTTTTGGGGGCAACTGAAAGGATTGTAATTGTACTAATTTCTCCATTTAAATATTTTCTTCATTTAAATATCCCAGAACAAAGCTGAGCATCCACTTGATAAAACATGAATAATATATTTTATAATGCTTATACATGTAGACTAATACAACTTTCAAATTATATGGCTCCAACATTAGACATCTCTGTTATTTTATTTTTTTTGTCTTTGTTCCATCAGTTCACTGCAGTCAGTGTTTTTTCTTGAAGATTTCTGTTCAAAGACAGCTTGATTCATTGGTTTAGCAGATGATATGAAAAAGAATGTTATTGCCATGCTAATATATGAGATATTGTATTTTATCATGCTATTTTTCCTTCAAGCCTTCATGTTATTTGATCAACCATGTTATTGGTTTCAACTTTTTGTCTTGTATTAACAGTGTCATCTTTTTTTTGTACTTTGAACCTTGAAATTTGAAGAAATGTTTTTTTTGTTGGTATATATAATATATATATATTTCTATAGATCTGCACCAATCCTCTTGATACTTTGTTATTTTTTTTTTTTTTACATCATGAATTACTGTGGATTTTCGTCACAATAATTTGGATTTTATCGTGTTTGTCAATTTATACCCCTTTGTTGTAAAATGCCAATCTGGATTCGAGTGGGACTTTTTTGTCATTTGCTACATTGTGTTTGGTCATTTTTTTTCTTTCCTTGCTTACTTTAACACAACACTTTGTAGCGTGATATAGAATGTTATTATCTTTCCTTCATTGCAATTACTTGTGTCCATGACATGTTGACCTGTGTCAACATTTATATTGATTCATTGATTTTTGTTGTATTTTTTTTTTTTCAAACAGTTTTGCGGTTTTCTTTTCTTTTCAAGTGCAAGGGTTGATTGCTTTGTGTATTTTAGATATATATATATTTTTTTAATAATGTTGTTGGAAAGATTAGGCATCACTAATAGGTGTCTTAATTAATATTTTTTGTCAGAAATATTTGTACTACTATTATTGAATTGATTTGGTGTTTTGGACCTGTTGATGGGTTGATCCAGATTAGAAATTTGTCTGCAATTCATTCTTGTAGTTACTTGCCTCCTGGGTCTCATGTCTTTTTGGTTGAGGTTGGAGTGTGGAGGGGCATCATTGGCATTATCGCTCAATTCATTTTGAAAGGAAGAGGGTTTGAAGGATCATCACAATTTTATAATTTGTAAAGGTTTCTTTGCTTAAACTGAAGGAATCTTTGATTTGTGGTTACATCTACAGGCATTTTTTTTTTTCTGGTATTTTTTAATCTCCAGATAAATCTCAAGAATTTTCCACCGTTAATCCAAACCAAGGCATGTTTCATGTTGGGCAGCATTCATCTAGAGAAAGCATTGCAAATACAAACTTTTCCTCTGATAGTCATGGTGACTGTCAGTATGATCCACATTCTCAGAAATTTGTATGCTCTATTTGTGGTAAAAGTTACATGACACGCAGTGGTGTGCTGATGCATGTGAAGGTAAAACATGAAGGACAATTCAGGGCCTATTGTGAAATATGTGGGAAAGGATTCCAGCGGAAAATTCATCTCATTGGACACATGGCAATGCATGGTCTGCCCATGCAGTATGAATGTTCGGTGTGTGGTCAAAAGTATGCCCACAAATCATCTCTGCGCACCCATGAGAAAATGGCACATGGCTTTACGGCTTAACATTGTAGACAAGTCTTATTAAGTGTTTTTTATTGTGTTTGATTTCTCAGTTGCCCCCAGCAAACTGCACTGATGATTTTTCCTTTTTCTACAGATGCATTGACTGACTTTTCCTCAGACAGACCCCTTGAGGGATGTCTCCCTGGCTCTGTCCGTATGAGGGAAAGAGATCCTGCTTACAATCAGTCCTTGTATCAAACGTGGCCCCCCGAGAAACAAGAAGTGATAAATAATTTGCTGAATTCTGAGGATTTATTTGACAGTTCCTTGAACAAATATGTCTGTCCTATTTGCCACAAGACCTATGTTGCTAAAAGTGGAGTGAGAGTTCACATCAAAGTCAAACACCAGCATGTGTATCATGTTCACTGTCCAGTTTGCGGCAAGGGCTTTCGTAGCTCTATTCACCTGCGTGGACACATGGCTACTCATGGACAGGCAGCCCGTTTTGAGTGCACAGTATGTGGCCAGCGTTACGCTCACAAGACATCTCTTCGGGCACATGAAAAATTGTCTCATAATATGTCTTGATCAAGTTTTTTAAAGATCTTTTGAGAACTCTCGACTGACTGTCCTATCGTCATTCCTCAAGAGCCCATCCTATTCTTTTGTTACAGATGGCCCTGGATGGCCCAGGATGGAGAGTCAGCCGTTTCAGGGACCTAACACGGGTGCTGGAAACAGGATGTACCTCTACCTGGAAGATGAGACAATGGGAAAAGTCCCTTACTGTGTGGTTAATACCACGTCAAAGGATTGGCCAATGGCTTGTGTGGAGTGTGGCAAGATGTACAGGTCTTCCTCAGGAGCTCGAGCACATTTCAAAATTAAGCACTGTGGCACCTTTGATTACTACTGTGAAATTTGCCACAAAGGTTTCCAACAACAGTCTCACCTAAAGTGTCATATGGCATTGCATTCTATGGAGAAACAATATGAATGTCACATGTGCGGACTAAAATATGCTCATAAAACTTCCCTTACTGCCCACGTGAAAACGTCTCATGGTCTTGCGTGTATGTCATTGAAAGAGCAGCAGATGTCTTGAACAAAAGTATTAAGTTTTTCTTCTCTTGCTGTCAGATCAGGTATTACCCTTTCCATTGTTGTTTCAATAAGAATGGAAACTTGCAGTGATTTTGCTGCTGGTATCCTCTTTAAATTTCTACCTTTTTCGTTTCATAGGCAGTCTCTCCCAAGTTTAATCCTTATAAACACAGCTGGGTCTGCCAATGTGGCATTTATTTTCCTAGCTGCTTTGTAGTAGGTTTAATATCCTTTTCACTTCTTTTGGATCAGGCCATGCTTTTTTTAAGTGTGAATTGTCTCCTGTATCAGGTTCTTTTTTATGACATTTTTAAAGGGGCTATCATGAATGTACATACCACGAGAAGCGAGTGAAAATGATGTAATTTGACTGCAGGTGGAAGAAGTGATGAAGGGGTTAGGATCTGGAATCTTGTCTTCAATTGAAACTTTATTTCAGAGATGAAATCTTATTTCGTTTTGATCTTCGGACACAGTCGCAAATGACATTCCATTTTATACTGTTTGGAGTAATTTGAGGATGGCAGTTATTATCACTCTCAATCTAAATTTATGCTTAGTCAGAATGTTTGCATCATTTCAGGTTTTCACACATAAGCTTTTCTGTGATCAGATGTAGATGTCCATTATTAGGAAGTGATGTATGCGAATTTTATTTTTTTCAAGTACCTGTACCTAGTTTTGCTAAAGCTTTTGGCTCTCAACAGTCATTATTTCCTGTAAGGTACATTGAATTCCAGGATTCATAAAATTTCTTTGGGATGTTGTAAGTTGTTTTGACTGAGCTGCTCTTCACTGACTTGTCGCTTTGATCCTTCAACAGGTGGAGGGATAGACCAACAGCTGAGACCTAACATCATTAGCGATCAGGGGCTGCATTATACAAGGACGTATGAAATGGATGGAACTGTGTCCTACCAATGCCTCTTATGTAACTCAATGCCCATGAACAAAATTAATCTTCAGAAACACCTTAATTGCCTTCACAAGCATATCAGGGCATTACCGTTCATCTGTGATGAATGTGACATGGGATTTTTCACTCTCAGTGGAATGAAACTCCATAAATCTACCCACATTATGGGGCGGCAATATTTGTGTTCTGTCTGTGATTCAAAGTTTCTGTACAAACATCATCTCAAGCGCCACATGTTGTCAGTGCATAAAGTTCGCCAATGTGAATCCTGCCATGAAATATATGAAGCTTTAACAACCCATGTGTGTGGATTCCAACTTCCTCCTTATTTTGAAAAATGATTTTCCTGCAGAAATAGTAGAGAAAGACTTGATTTCATGATTTAAATTATGTGAGTTTCTCGTTGCTAATTGCCCCATGGTGATTTTTTTATCTACAATCTGTCCTCTCTTTCAGTGCCGGTAGAGAGCTCAAGAAATCAAAGCCTCCACCACTCGAGAGATGCCTCAATGCAAATGAATGAACTTACCTTGTCTCACAGCATATCTGGGCAAAGGTTTAGCTCTGGAAATGCTCCCGTTCAAATTTCTGCAGACCCCAGCATGGCTCCAGTCCATGCTCTTCCAACTCACTTTTCAGAACACTGTCATCTCTGTTCAGCAAAGTTCATTTCAGCTTCTCTCTACCGCAGTCATATGAATGAGTTTCACAGAGAGGCCAGGATGCTTCCATATGTTTGTCCGATATGTGACAAAGGATTTCTGTCCAAGCCAAGCCTTAATCAACACACATCCCTGCACCAAAATAAGAAAAAATTCTCATGCTTCATCTGTAAAGCGAAAATCAGTTCTAAGGGTAGTCTCAGGCGTCATTATGAAGGAGTTCATAACATGAAAGAGTGTCATTATTGCGAATCTGTGTTTAGTAAAAGTGATTTTAGTCAGCACATGATAACATGTCATTTTAAAACCTGATGATTACAGACCACAAAGGAAGATCAATTATGGTGTGCATTTTGGATTTGTTTAAAAAAAAAATTGTTTCACTACATTGCTGCTTATTTGGTTGTGATATATAATGATTTAAACATACAAGCAAAGGACATTGTCAAATAACCTTTTTTTTATTTTATTCTTTCTTTAAAGTTTCTACTTTTTACATTTGTAAGATTTTTATCCATGCGATTGCATGTTGTCTTTTTATTTCATCAACACATCTCTTCATAAGAATCTAGACTTGACTTCTTTCCATTTTTCTTTATTTGTAATTTTAATGTGACAAAATGTTTATTGTATGTTTCAATGTACAGAATGTACAGTCTTCTGTATAGAATCATCGGCATATATTTTTCTTTTTTTATCTTTCCAATATTTTTACATTTTTCAAATAAATGGCAATATTTCATTTTATCACTTGATTGCCTCAGGTAAATATCAAAGCAAATTATTGTTTTCCACATATTAGTCTTGTTTGATTGTCAATGTTGCATACCTTTTCTGTTCTTCATAGATGTAAAGTTTGTCTACCCTTCAGTGCATACAGTATATATGTCAACTAATGTCATGTCTTGGCAGTGTCATCTAGATCAAGGAAAAACATTATATTATCAGTATTTATGAGGGCATATTGAAGGAAGGTGGTCTAGTTTTCTTTCTTGCAGGTTTCCTTACTTCACTTCTTGTTCATTTTTTTCTGAACTACTTATCCTTAGATTAAGCTGATGGGGATCAGTGTAGTCTGTGCACTGTGTATTTTTAGTGTGTATGTTAGAAATGAATAGAATAATCGCCAAGTGGTTTGTGTTTCTTTTCCTTGCTTCTTACTTAAACATTGTAATTCTGAGTCATTTGATCATGAGGTCACTACTGCATATCCATTTTCATTGGATTGATGTCCATACGATAAACCTTGCCCAATTCAGGAAAAACAAAACAACAAAAAAAAAAGAAAAGAAAAAAGAAAGGATGAATGGGGGGAGGGGGGGGGGGGGGGGGGGGGGGGGGGGGGGGGGGAGGGGGGGGGGGGGGGGGGG
>JBCJKE010406248.1:0-15509 GCA_039654525.1 Melibe bucephala | reverse complement strand
CTACCACCATCATCGTCCTTATCAATATCATTACATGTACCATCATCATCTTTTTATTATTATTATTATTATTATTAGCCTATTACTATTATTATTATTATCATTATTATTATTATTAGCCTATTACTACTATTATTATTATTATTAGCCTATAACTATTATTATTATTATTATTATTAACCTATTATTATTATTATTATTATTATTATTATTAACCTATTATTATTATTATTAGCCTATTATTATTATTATTTTTATTATTATTTTTATTATTATTATTAGCCTATTATTATTATTTTTATTATTATTATTAGCCTATTATTATTATTATTTTTATTATTATTATTAGCCTATTATTATTATTATTTTTATTATTATTATTATTATTATTATTATTATGTTTTAAATTGATTTAATAAAACCAGTTTGCCTTCATAAAATATACTATAGTTCTATAGTCAGTCAATTCTGTCAATGACAATGTCAGTCCCTTGCAATAAGTATTGGCCGCGCTCAGGTCAACGTATTGGCCGCGCCCAGGTCACGTGGTCGCGGTCAGGGCATAATCCTGGTCGCGGTCAGGGCACGTGGCCGCGGTCGGGGCCTTGAGGTATTTTATAAAATGTCACAGTATTGTCTGTCTTTTCTAGGTAGGAGGGAGAAACTCTTGGTGACCCGACTGCGGCCTAATGCGCACAAGAAAACACCGGCATGGTTGTTCTAAAAATAGAAACAACATTGTGAGGCCAGCATGAAGCCTCGTGGCCGCGGTTGGTACATTTACCCTATAAGAAAGTTGATGGGTCATTGGGTGCAATTTTTCATGAATTTTTATTTTTATTTATTTTTGTTTATTATTTATTTATTTTTTGTGCATAAAATGATTCATTATCATCTTAAAATTAAAATTGTTGTACAAGTATTCAGGGGAAGATTTTGGATGTCATTTCTTTTTTATTTTTTTTATTTTTTTCACTCAATTTTTAACAAAGTTATACAAGGTTTTTAAATTTTTGATGGCCACTTTCTCTGTAATTTGAAAAAATCTAAAGCAATCTATTTACTTTCCTAGTTTGAGAAATAACCAAGACTAATTTTGTTCTAGTACAATTCATGCATGCTAGAGGGACTTCACTGTAAGGGTAATTTTGTGATTCTTAGAACATTAACCCTTTTACTGTGAAGGTACCAGTACCAGGAGAGCCCTCTTACTCTTATTCTTTGTTGTTGTATCTGCGAAATGTCCGTCACCGCAGCAAAAGAGTTAAAGTTCTTAGAATTTGACCCTGCAAGACGATAAGTACAATTACAACCTTCTACTGTGACCTAAAAAAACAACTTTTCCTTGATTTATTCAAGCATGTAAATCAAGACAAGAAGTGAAAATTCATGAACCACGACAACTATGTCAAGTACCTCGGTGTGCACTTTGTGTCACTAGCCAACCTGATTCATTCTCACCCAGGGCCAGTAGAAATGCTAGAGGACAATGGATTCTGTGTTGCCAGATCAACAGTGCCTGCTGGAAGAATACCAGTTGATATGACAATCCAGCAGAAAATAAATAAACAAACGTGCGAAAACCAAGGGACGTGTTGTTGGTTTCAGCAGAAATCCCCCCCCCCCCCCAACCCCCCTACCGCTGGTGTGTGACAAGGCAAAAACGAGCGGAATACGGAATACCCCCAGTTGCATTCATTCAAATGACAAATGTGGGTCATTGTTAAAGAAAGAAGAGAAGGGGTAACGTTGGATGATGCAACATCACTTCCTGCACAAACATCTGTTTTCTCATTTCTCAGGAGAGTTAATAGGTTATGACTGTCAGAGTTAAAGAAAGAAAGAAAGAGAAGGGGTTGTGTTGAATGATGGAACATCACTTCCCCCCAAAAAAGTTTATCAGTTATCAGCCAATGAGAGAGAATTCCCTTTGTGTTGGTAGGGGATTTTTTTCCCTGTGAAGTTAGCAGCCCTCTCTCCAGCTTCCCAACCGCATATAAGACCAAGTTTCATCAGTCTTCATTTATTTCAAAATGGATCTCCTAAAACGAGAAGCGTTTAAAAAGATAGTACTTCTATCAAAAGAAAGTTGTGAGGGGTGCATTATTCAGCCTGATGGATGAATGTGAAGTTAAAGTGCAAAAACGTCTGACTGAAGCTTGTAGAATGATTGACCCTGGGTTCTTCTTCAAGGTCATACCAGCAATATTAAGAGAAGAGCTGGGTAGCATCGGAGAAAATACGGTGAGAACATACTCATCTAATGTTTGTTTGTTCGTTGTATTTTTTTCCCTTCGTACTATTGACGTGAAATGTAACGAATGTAACATGTAAATGTTGAATACAGACTGAAACAAGCAGTAAATGAAACCGATGAGAAAAAGATGGCAAGACGGACTGCAACGAGGGAAAGGGTGCGCAAGCATAGAGAGCTTAAGAAGTTGGAGAGGATAGATGAGGAGATGGTAAAGCCTAGTAAAGTGCTAACAAGGAAACAGAAGGAAATGAAGCGTGAGAAAGATCGGAAGAGAAAGGCAGAAGAGAGAAGCAAGTGGACACCCCAAAAATGGCGACGTCATCTGGGAAAATGTCGTCAGAGATATGTTAAAAAGAAAAATGATACTATTGATAAGACAAAGTCAGGTCTTGAGCATCGTAAAGATCTCACGTCAAGCTCTCAATCAAAAAGGACAGAACAACGGGCTTTAAAGAAGGTAATGGATAGCTTACCCAAAACAGCTGAGGAGAAAAAGAAGGCGGTATCAAGACTCTTGGGTGTTTTTGGTTCCTCATCGGATTGCCAATCAAACTGATACTGATACAGACTTTAGCTCAGTGTTCGACGAACTTGATCGTTCGACGAACTTGATCGTTCGACGAACTTGATCGTTCGACGAACTTGATCGTTCGATGAACTTGATCGTTTGACTAAGAGACGACTTGCCTTAAAAGTGCTTCAAAATTCTCGTGGAGTAAGAAAGATGCCGATGTTTAACATTAGACGCCAGTACATGTATTTTCATCGCCTCCAAAGTAAGGATGACCCATTATGTTTGAAAAAAAAAAACAACAACAAAAAACAACACGAAAAGCATCAATCGTCATCATGAAGTCCAAGATTTCTTTCTTTCCCCTGAAAATTCAACACAGCTTTCTGAGAAAAAAAAAAAAAAAAGATCAGGAATGGGAAACCACGCTTTGTTCTCAAAGATACCCTGAGCGTCTTGTTCAAGTCATACAAAGAAGTTTCAAATGATCCTGTCTCTTTTTCTCTCTTCAAACAGCTCAAGCCAAAAAATGTGAGGATTGCAAATAGTGAAGCCCTAAATCAGAGCTTATGCGAAATCTGCGAAAATGTAAGACTGATGATCAGTGCAATAAATGCTAATCTTGGATATGACAAAAAAATTGCCCCTGTCTATGATGCCATCAACTTGAGTGTTTGTTCAAAGGGCAAGAAATCCCCAACCACCGCCGCCACTACCGCTGTCACCACTAGGTCTACCGATGCCACTACCAGCGGGCCTACGTCAGCAAAAATTGACCCAGACACTGAAGACAGTGTCAGTGGACATAGTGACAGTGATGTAGACCCAGACAGGGTGCCCACTCGAGCCCCTACAGGGGTGAACAGGAACATTTTTGACAATTTTTGTTAAATATGATTTGACTCTTGATGACAATCCTGACACTCCCTTTTTTAATTAATTTATCTACACAAGATTGGATCCTGATCAAGTAGGGCCTATTGGTTTTTGTTTTCTTTGATTTTCTAACACTTTTTTTGTGTGTGCATCTTTTGACAGTTTTTTTTTTCATGTTATGAATAATGTCTTTCGGGGTATGGAATTGCCCCATTTTGGTTAAAATCCATAATACATTAAAATTCAAAATAATCTAAGCATGGATTGATTTTTTTTGGATTTGAGATGTGTGAAATGAGAAGGAAGCATGTGTTGTATGATTTTGTGGTGTTTTCATGTCGAGTCACTCTATATTTAAAGTTTGAACTACTTATAACTGAAGTAGGGTATGGGATTGCCCCGGCTCACCCTACTTTCATTAGATCTGGAACAGAAAATTCTTGCCCACATCCTAAAGTGCTCTGATTATGGAATGCCACTGACACCAGACGATATTCGATATATGGTAAAATTGATACTTGATAAACACAAAATGACAATCCCGACGTTCAAATCAAACTTGCCTGGAATCGATTGGGTCAAGAATTTCTTGTCTCGCCACAAGAACGAATTAAACGTGAGGAGCACAAAGGATGTATATTCTAGAATAGAAGACATTTTAAAGGAAGCTGCTTCTTTAAATGAGAAGCCGAATGCGTACTACACAAGTACCATTCACTCGGGCATCGGTGCAACCATGAACGGGAAAAAAAAAAGATCAACCTCGTACCTCAATCAAAGTAGCGCAACACCTTACTGGTTCTTCTGATAATTATGATGAGTTACTTCCGTTAATAAAAAAAAAAACAACTTAAATTTGTATACACTACTTTTTTGACACTGTGCAAATATGTGGAAAGGAACAGCTAAAAATCAGAGGAATTTTTGAACGCTGTGGACTTGCCATCGTCTCTCTTGTGGCAATTACGTCCTCCAATTGCTCTCCCCCTCAGCCATCCTCAACTATCGGTACTCAAATCACACCACTTCAAAATTCCTATACAAAATTTGAAGGCGGAGGAAAAAAAAAAGATACAATGATTTCTCTAGTGAGCTTAAGCGCAAGGTTAATGTTAAATACCTCAATCAGAAAGTAAAAAGGAAAGACAACCAAAACCATCCATATTTTCCTTTCAAACACTGGCGAGCTCGAGCCCAGAGCCCGACTGGCGGATGACGTCACGCTCAGCCGTAATGGCTCCCACCGTTCATTGATCAGAATGTTGGGTTCTTTACATTGTTTATCTTTCTTATTTATAGGAATATAAATATGTGGACTGCAATATTTTTCTATGTATCTTAATTATGTTGTGTGCTTTAGGACTCATTTCCGTATTTATTTAGTATTCTAAGATGATTTTTGGAAAAGTGATTAGTACGGATAATGAGCTCTCCCCAACAAAAACTGTTTACAATGGTTACGTTACAGTGGGCCGATTTTCGGCTGAATGGAATTGAGACTGAGACGTCTTTTGCAAGTCTTTCTAAAATTCATACCATACATTATGATAGATCTATCTAGATCTAGATTCTTGAGATACATCATATATCTTGGCATTTGATCTAGATCTAGTGAGATATATATTATAGGCATATAATTCATTATTTATACTCTTGTTTATATAGATATTTAGATCAAATTAGATTTGTGTTATGATATTCTAGGCCTTTAATTCCCCTCCCCACATTTTTTCACCCCTTCTATCTACCAATTTTATGTTCTTTCCCTTAATCTTGTGATTCCTTTATCCCATCCCCACCCCTTTTCTCCAGTCACTTTGTAATACCAATAATTTTTTTTTTTAATCCGCAGATGCTAGATTAGGAAACATGAAGTCAATCAAGGATGTTCGGAAATGCTTGTCTTTGATTATTGAGGAAAATCAATATCCAACGTCAAATGCGACTGTGATATTACATATTTTGCAAAAACAGCCAGCCGTTAAAGGCAAGAAAAAAAAATCCATATAGACTAGTTGAGCAACTAACAGAGGATACTGCTATTTCTATCCAGAACGTGTCAATCAACCAATCAGTCCAAAAAGTTCGGTCTGTCTACGACACTTACAAGTCTCTCATTAATCATGTAGTCAGGAACTGGGAGAGAAGATATGTTCTTGTTTTATTTACTGCGGAATTCGTTTTTCCTTCTGCGGATCCAGGAGCAGTACCCAGCGGTGCCCCTGATAATTGCTGGGAAAGTAGCCCTCCTCCAAACGTTACCGGACGCATTAATGACACTGTAACAACGCCAGTAAAGATAAGAAGGGACTGCGAAAACTGTCCATCTGCTAAAAAAAACAAACTATCTTTCTTATCTTTATCGAAATCGCTAAAGAGAGAAAGACAAGAAGCATTTAGAATAAAATTGGCAGCCGCCAGTGTGAAAAGAATATACAAAGTGCGTGAAAATAAACAAAAAGTTAAACGCCAGGGTCAACAGATTGATGCTCTGAAAAAGAAATTCTCCACATTCTCAACGCGAGAAAGATTCATTACGTAGGAACAATCGTCATTTTGCAGACAGCATCGACAATTTTAAGAGAAAGAACATTCTTTTAGAATGCAAAAATTCTAAATTGTTAAAAGAAAACCCCCATTTGGATGAGCAAATAAAAAATCTCCAAAACAAAGTGAAAGCATTAGAAAAAGAATTGCGAAAATGCAATAAATCTCTACATTATTTGTTATGTGAAGAAGACTATGCTGACACTGTTAGCAAGCGTGAAAACATTTTTGTGAGCAAGGAGGGGAAAGCATACAATGTGGACATTCGGATGTGCATATATTATAAATTAATGTATGATGTGCCTGTGAACCACTGTGGTCCATTAATTGCTGCTTTCCTTAAAAGTTCTAAATATGGAAAATGCATGCAAAATGTTCCTGCTGCACCTGTGCTCAGATGGCTTTTGAGCTTGGCATCTTATCGACTATTCGATTGATGGAATTTATGTTAAGCCAGAAGCATCTATGTCTCTCATGGGATGCAACCACAGTTGATGGAAGCCATATCAATGAGGTGCATCTCACTGCAAACAAAGTAGACTGCCTTGTCCTTGATGTAAGGCACCTAGCAGGAGGGAGAACCGGCGATTATGTGACGCACATAATGTCCACGCTGACAGAATCTGCAGCTATTTTTGCTCGGTTCAGACAAAAGGGACAGGGAGAGGTCTTGGCCGAGTTGAAGGCAGCCATTTCTGCAACTCTTACCAGACAAAGCGGTCATTATCTGATGATGAATTCAGCACAAGTTATCCAATTTCTAGTCATTCACTTTCTTTGTCCATTACAACTGGTGCAAGGTCATCAATTTGCACTGTAGTCAATCAGGAAAACCACTTGACAATTGATGAATGGGAAGACCAAGCTGCAGAAACCTTAGAATTATCTAAAGTTGAAAGTGATGTGATTGACAAGTGATGTGATTGACTACATTGCTGGAAGTGTTGTTAGATAGCTCGTAAAGAATTTTAGGCAGTTTAGCCTTTGTGAATTTTGTCTTGACTTAGTCAAAAGTTCATCTCCAGGCACTGCTTTGTCACTGACTTCAGTGAAAGAGTATAAGCAAGGTGCACTCATCACTGTTAGTGACTCAGTGTCTCTTTTGTGCTTTCACTTTGAGAAGTGTTTTCAAAGTATGACACAGGAAAATATGCCTTCACCGCATCCAAGAAAAACCACCATTGAGGCTTTCAAATAGAGTGTTGATTTCTCTGATTTAACCCTGAACCTTCAGTGTCAAAATAACCATGTGGACAGTTAAATAAATGCAATATTAATTCTGTATTGTAATGTCAGAATTTTTTTTTGCAGTTCAACAGCGGAATCAATGTCTAAAGAAGAAAGTTAACAAAGGCAAAAAGTTAAATTTGTAAAACAATCTTACTCGATGTCAATATATGTAGCCACAATACTAGTACAGAATTGTTACAATGATAGGTTAGGCATTCTCTTCATCCAAACGAACCAGTGAACCAGTCAACCACTCCCTCTTCACCCTCGTCAACATGTCGGTTTTGTTCTTTGATGTGTGAATTGGTAATCAATGTAATGGATGCAAGAAGATCAAAACTGATGGTTTTCGCAATTTGGATTATCGAGGAGTACGATCAGTCGAAAACCAGATGAAAACAACAACAGTATTTGATGAAGGCGAGATGGATAAGTGTGATGTGTTCAGAAAGTTAAGATTTAAGTGTTGGTAAGTGTCAACCTGAGGGTTTTCGCAATTTGGATTATCGACGAGTACGATCGGTCGAAAACCACACATGATCACATGGTTCTCCTGCGTGAGTCCTCCACCATAGAAAGATGCCTCTATGGTTCCCTTCGACAGCTGCGGAAGACGGCGAAATTCTTTCGGACTGTCACTGAGGGTGTAGATGCCACCCCCAGGGCCCATTTATCGTCAGCAGAGGCGAGGACCGGAGTCCTCTGTCGTGTTCTTCAGCTGCGAAAGGTTAAAGACTATGGAGATATAGCAAGTATTCACCCAGCAAAACATGCCATTCTGAGATGGTGCTGGTAAGTCGACAAAGGCTGTGATCAAGAGGATATAGGGACTTTACGGAGGTGCGATTAGGAAAAACGTAGGCGATTTGGAGAGGATGAAGACAGCAATCTGGGCGATTTGGCACTACAGAAATGCGGAAGTTGGTGTGATAAGTCTGATAGGAATGGGTTGCCTGATTTTCTGTCAGAGGAGATCAAGAGTGTTTTTGAGTTGTCAGATGATCGGTTGCTGAAGAAGTGTTTACAATTTACACGGTGGCACGCAGAACGCGAATGAGGCGTTCACCACTTGGTGTGGGATAGATGTCCGAAGTCAACTTTTGTAGGTAGAGAGAGGTGAGAGATAGCTGTTGGTAACACAACAATAGTATTTGATCAAGGGGAGATGGGTACGTGTGATGTGTTCAGAAAGTTAGGATTAAGTGTCGGTAAGTGTCAAACTGAGGGTTTTCGCAATTTGGATTATCGACGAGTACGGTCGATCGAAAACCAGATGAAAACAGCAATAAAGCAGAAGAGAGCCAATAGAAGCATCACTACAGCTCAGGAGGACAGTGGGGATGAGTCCTACAAGGCTGGGGGCTTCTAAGCTAAGTTTGATATTGTGTTTCTACAAATTTTACTAAAATCTGTCGGTTTTTTCCAATTTTCACGATTCTATCCACAGTTAAAACACAATAACTTTGAAAGTTTTCATGCTATAGAAATAAAAGGTTCTTGGCGACGTCTTATTTTATTGGTCCAATTTTCAGAATTCTATCCACAGTTAAAACACAATATCTTGGAAAGTTTTCATGCTATTGAAATAAAACTTGGCATCAGTCCATTAGCCATATTTTGTTCTACAGAGAAAGACATAGAGTCAATACTTTTTCCAGTTATTTTCCTTTTACTATACCCCCCCCCCCCCCTCCCTCTAATTTTCACAAAATATTTTCCACAGAGATGAAAACTAACCATAGTATTACATGTACTAGTAATCCAAATAAGAAGCATTTGTCTACGAAAAAACAATTTCTTATCCACAGGTCAACAAATGGTTTCTACAGATTTCTCCATCCCTGGAAAACCTTGAAGGAGCAAAGACTCGCTTCATTAATCTTGTCCTGGCTGCCAGACGCAAATTTCAATCTTTGTCGGACCAAGAACGCCCCACCTTCCTGGAGCAAGGAATTGATCTAGATTTTGTGTCGAGTGCTTATCCGAGCTCGGCATTACCAGGCAGACTTTCAAGTTAGGTTTATGTCCAAATTTTCATTCATCATAACAATTACAAAAGTAGTTTTAGATTTGGAGAAGTTTACTTCTTCTCAAGGCATTTCAAAAAAGCTCATTTCAAAATGGATCAGTAGTTACTACTAGTATGACATGATTTAAAGTATTAAAGGAAGCAGACTTCCTCATGCCATCGGTACTTTGAAAAAAAAATTATAAAAAAACTACTTAGGAATTCTCACAGAGATAGAAAGCCAGTGGATGATTTTTTAAAAGAAGACTTCCACTTAAAAGAACCTGTTGAAAATAAAAATTTGCTTGAAGTGAATGGCAGTTGTAGTAATACTAATTCTAATACCACTAGCAAGCCTTCAACTCTTATAAAAGAGTCTTGAAATAAAACATAGGAATAGGAAGGAGTAAGAAAAATGTTGTGATCAAGTTTTGTTCTTAAAAACTCAAAAGGAATTGTTAAAGAAAGATTGCAGGGATATAAGAAATGAACTTAATTCTCAATATCAATATTTTTTGGATTTAGAAAAAAAATTCATGGAGAGTAAAGACAATGTTAGACAACTTAAACGACAATTAGAGAAAGAGATAAATGGTAATAATTTGCTACAAGAGAAATTTGAGATGGAAAAAGAAAGAAAACATGACATTGACGTTAGTCTAAAAAATGACTGTAAAAATGAATATAATGAAAATGTTAGAAGAACTATCTTAGAGATACAATGTGATGCTGAAGTGTCAGCTGCCAATGTGAAAACAGTTATTGATATTGTCTCTACCAACATTTTTAATTGTAAATTTTCAAATCTTCCTTCTACACAAACTTCTCTTAACATTTGTGATGAAGGTTTGGTTATAAGTAACATCCAATCAACTGAAAATGTTTTAAAATCAAAGAATGTAACTCTTCATGCTGATGGGGCATCAAGGGATCATAAGAAAATAGTAGGATATCAATTTACAGTAGACAATGGGGAGACTTTTTATCTGGCCTTTAAGCCAATTGCAGTAGAAGATGCCAGTTCTCTTTTAGATGTTATCATAAATGTTATAAATAAACTTTCAGATTGCTATTTAGATTTATCAGATGCTTCTTTAGAAATTGTGTTAAAAGACATACATGTATTATCCAAAATAACCAGTACAATGATACATAGGGCAGCAGCAATGAAATTATTGGATTGTAAACTGAGACTGAGAGATTTTCTTCAATCAGAATTAGGAACTAGGGTTCAGTTAAATTTTCTTCACTGAAATGCTCATTTCCTTTTACGACTTAGCATTGCATGTGAGAAAGCTCTTAATGCTGCTGAAGCTGTATTTTCTAGTGGTCTTGGAAGAGATTAGAGTACTTTATTTAAAACTTTCAATGAGGCAGGATCTGCAACAAACAGAATTATCAGAGCAGCTTGCAATGTTTTGGGGCCCCGTGGTGACCAAAAGAATCGATGTCGGGTAGAGTGGTTAACATATTGTAAAGACTCTGTACTGTAATACCCTCTTTCAAATCCAATAGATTTCATTGGGTTTTTTTTTCAAGCAGCTGCTGCTATCATTTTCCACCACAGTAAGATGTTAACTTTTTTTGCTTCTGGAATTTTACATGATAACCCAAATCTGCTAATTCAAAGTGTAACTCTTGATCTGAAAGATGATAATTTGATGTGCTTTGTTTGTGCTATTGCTCTATACTATTTGAAAATTTCAGGTCCTTGTAAACAGTAGAAATGTCAAATACACTGATTTTCACCTGTATGTTAAAAAAATGTCCACCTCCTTTAAAAAATGGTCTGATGATGCATCTGAAGTAATGCAGACATCATTCAATTCAATATTTGAGGATGTTTATTTATTTGATGATCAAAATGATTTTTTTTATCTCTGTTCATGAATTTTTACAGAATCATAATATTCCCCTTATATGTACAATTTTAAAATCCCTTACAAAAGAGGCATTGTTGGTAACAGAGCATGAGGTGATTTTCTTTCACATGGGAATTTTTCTGATAATACGCAGAACCGTTGCAATCATTTTATTATTGCAACCGTTTCCTTTCTAAGTACTGGGATCATGAAGCTGCCAACGAGTTCATGGATCTTCCAAAGGCTACATCAAAACGAAACTCTCATAGTTAAGCGTAACTATGAGCTCAGTCGCGTTTTGAACCAGGCGTGGCCTATCGGCGGGATTGAGCGCAGCTCGAAGAAAATGTCCGTTGTCGCATTGAGCGGTGATGTTGGGGAGAGAAGAGGCGCTGCTATGCTCATTCCTCTTATTCAAAAGTATGTGCTCCCCGGTAGTATAGTTTATAGTGACTCATGGAGAGCTTATTCAACAAGCGGCGAGTTAGGTTATGTACATAGGGTCGTCGACCATAATGAGTACTTTGTGGATGCTAGGGATTTGTCTATTCATACGCAGAACATTGAGCGCCTTTGGAGCGACATCAAAAAGTGGGCGAGGAAACCTGGGATTCGGATTCATCATCTGCAGCAGTATCTGGCTCAACCATAATGTGAACTTTGTGGATGCTAGGGATTCGTCTCCTCATACGCAGAACAGTGAGCGCCTTTGGAGCGACATCAAGGAGTGGGCGAGGAGGCCTGGGATTCAGATTCATCATTTGCAGCACTTCGGATGCATCGGCAACAACCTGAGAAGAGCGATCGTTATTCTATCCGGCATCGTTTCTTCACGGAGGCTGAGAAGCTGTATCCGCATATTGTGTCGGTTCAAACCCGAGAAGAGCCAGGGAAGTCGGTGGTGGCCGAAGAGGCAGGGTAAGGTAAAGGTTGTGTAAAGGTTATCCCTTGAGTCCGGGGAGGTAGTACCCTCTCCATCTAAGGATGTGCCTAAAATATACTCTAATGAGTTAACACTCCTCCAACTGGAGGAACTATCACTACCTTTAAATCAGTGGGAAAATTCTGTTTCATTCAAATGAAAATATGGGTCATGGTTAAAGAAAGAAAAAAAAAAAAAGGGGGGGGGGGGGGGGGTTTAGGGTTGGTTCAAAAATATGTTTCCACATTGGAGGAAAAACCCCAGTTGCAGTTAAGGGGACACGTAGGTCGAAAAACAGTGAAATGGGTCAAAATTATGGAATTTTGAATTGACTCATTTTTGGTTATTTTAAATAGTCTACTTTCAGAAAAATAAAGTATTTTTCTTATAATGAGAACATAAATATCTATAAAATTAATTTTAAAATGAGTACTATGGGCTAAACTGTTACTTTAATATCTTGTTTTTCAAATATATGCTTGATTTGAGACCTTGGATACGGTACCAAGCAATGCTATAACCCCCTACATATTGCATATCAATGGAATCGTCTAAATCTGGACTTCGACCTCAGTAAGCAATGATAGTACCTTTCCTCATCCAATGACCTTCATTCCCTCCACAGGAAATGCCATTCATAAGAAATTTTAGGCAATTTTATACTTTTTTCATGGTGGAGAGTTACTCTGTTACTAAATACATGTATAGTAACTTGCCTCATACTTTCAATCCCATAATTCCACTGTAACTGTAAACAACATGGCGTCTTCCACATCGACTTTGTAGACTGAGAGTTTTTCACCTTCACGACTATACCTGATTATTTCTCCATTCTTTTCAACTCTGACCTTTCAAATACTCCAAGCTGATTTCAAGAGAACCAGGTAAGAGCTCATTACTTTTCGATTAATCAATTTCTTTAGTTTTGCCTTATTTTTACCTGATGAAAGGCTGCATGAGAGCCTACATTTGTCATCTGATTCATCATAATCATAGTCATTCATACCTGACCTGCTTACCATACCATACCATGGTTTTGTTTTCATTTGCTATGATATTCCTTTACGATTGATCAAAGTTACAGGAAATCTAGATCTAGATTTTGTATAATCCAGTCCTATAGTTATAGTTAGATTCATTAGATAGTTTTAGTTTTGTTTATAATTGTCTTTTAGTCTAAGTCTTAGTCTTAGTGGATGAGAGGAGTTCTTGAGAATTCATTCATTAGTCTCAATATTTCATTTTTTATTCATTATAAAAATAACTGTGGGATGGTTCTGGATCTCTAAATATATTTCTAGTGGATTGGGGGAGGGGTTGTTATGGCAACACCTAATTAGCTTTTAGTTTTAGGCAATATATTAGGCCTTATATATTATTATGACCCGCATTTATTTATGCTACAATAATAGGCTAGTGCCACTGGCCACTAGTGTCATAATAATAAAATCTCTTGGTGTGATTCATTGATTCATCATCAAGCAATGCATATAAATATCTCTGTCTAATCAATCACTAATGACATTGTTTTACTTTCCATTTTAACAGACATGGCTCCTACTAAGCTGCTCTGAAACGCCGGATGGTTGGAAAGATGAGTCGCAAACAACAACTTGCCTCTAGTCGCCCGTCTCGGACTGCAGTCCTATCTGCTTTGGCCTGTGAACTGCCTTCATCCCCAACTAGATCTGATCCACTTCCTGGAACATCCCTGTCTGCGTCAGCTTCAAAGCTACAACGATCCTCTGCAGATGATGCTGTGGTGACTACCGCGACTAGTACTACAGTACTGCCAACGACAGTGGTAGACCTGAACTGCCTCGTACCCCTCCTGTCTGGTCTCAGATGCAGCAGTTGTCGGGATGGTCACCTTGAGCTAACGTGTAAAGGTCAGCCGCAAGGGCTCAGTGTCTGCCTTACACTGAGATGCAACACATGCTTCTGTGAATAACCAAGCGTGAACACCTCTGATCGTTTGAGCGAGGATCGTTCATTTCATGTGAACAGGGCAGTTGTTGCTGCCTCCCTCGCTGGAGGGTTTGGCTATTCTGGCATCAAATATTTTTCTGAATTTCTCAATATGCCACTATTGAGTGAGACATTATTTCATCTTCATGCGGACAAAATCCATTCTAAAAACATTCATTTCAAATAGGACATTTTGGATAAAAATGCTTCCGTTGTGAGAGAAACATATCTCAATTTAGATCCTTTGTTGGCCGAAAGTGAAGTAATTGACATTACTGTCTCTTATGATGGCAGTTGGCACAAACGGGGCCATACGTCCAATAATGGAATTGGTTGTATCATCGAGTGCAAAACAGGTCTTGTCCTCGACTATCATATTATGAGTAAGGTGTGCAGAGTGTGTGCGACTGAGGGTGAGAAAGTGCGAAAGGAGAGTGAAAGTGAGTATGAAGAATGGAAGTTGAAGCATAAAAGTAAGTATGGAAGGAATTTTGCTTTTCATCAGGGGCCATGGAGGTTGAGGCTGCGTTAGTGTGTTGGGGGAGGTCAATCGAGAGAAGTTTCCGATATGTCAATGTGATATCAGATGGTGACTGCAAAACCATTAAAAAAAATAATGAGTTACATTCGTCACTCTAGTTTATACCGTATCACGTTTCTCCGCTATGCCAAGAAACTACAAGCCAAAGCCTGGCGCACGGCCTTATAACAAAGCTTCTGACTCTGGAAACCTCATCAAGGCTGCCACCGACGTCAAGGGAGGTAAGTCTCAGCGTGAAGCCTGCAGGGACTATGGCCTCAGTCGTGCGAAGCTGCGATACTACCTTCAGGTGACTGAGGATGAAAGACCATTGTGGTTCCCAGGTGAACAGGCCATCGTTTCACCGGTAACAGAGAATGCCATTGTAGAGCACTTACTGGCTGTGTCCAAATGGGGATTCCTGTTCGACATCATCGATCTCCGGATGACTGAAAAGAGTTCTTAGTTCTTGACAAAGACTGAGTAACTGTGAGTAAGTTCAAGGACAATGTCCTAAGCAAAGACTGGGCTCAGTCTTTTATGAAGCGGCACAAAGATCGCATAAAGAACCGCATGTGTCAAAACATTTCTAAGAAAAAAGCTGGTGTCAGTGTTGGCTTAATTCAATGAATGTTTCACTGAGTTAGATGGAGTCCTGCCACAGAATATAATAAATTACGACGAGACAAACTTTACTGATGATCCTGGACGCAAATAAGCGCATGATATTTAAACATTGTGCCAAATACCCAGAAAGGATCCTGAATGGCACTATGTCTAAGTCATCCACCAGCCTCATGCTTGCCGG
>JBCJKE010405138.1:0-15516 GCA_039654525.1 Melibe bucephala | reverse complement strand
TCTTGCGGCTGACGCTAGGTTTTCGGTTAAAAAACAAAAGATAATTTCCCTTTGGGGAGTAAGAGAGTGGTTGGTTTTTTTTTTTTTTTTTTTTTTTTTAACATGGCCAAATCATGTCAATTTAGATTCTCTCACCCTGTCTCCAAACCTGACTATGTGGGCATTCTCTCTGATGTGCTCAATTTTGATTTTGTCCAATCTCGTTCCAACCGTTGAGAGACGTAACATCTTCATTCCAGCCACCCCCAGCTCTAATTCCTGACATTGTGTAAGTGCAACAACCTCAAGGAGATAAATCATTGTTGTTCAGACAGACAGATGTCTTATACACCTTCCCTTTCAGTTTTCTAGGCATCCTTTCGTCACACATAACGCTCAGCACTATTCTCCATCCACACCATCCTGCTTGCGCCATATCCTTCATTTCGCTTCTACTCTGGACTGCTGATCCCAAATAATTAAATTCATCGACCATTCAGACCCTTATGCTATGCCTTATTCCTACTAATCCTCATTTCCATCTTTTATATTGCATTTTGCCACTTCTTCAGGTTCACCTCGATCTCTTCCTTGGACTCACTGCACAGTACAATCTCCTCAGCAAACAGCATTGACCATGGAGCTTCTTGTCTGATTTCCTCTATTAACTATACATCACCATTGTAAATAAGAAAGGACTAAGAACAGAGCCTTGATGTAACCAAACCTTCACCTTAAATCCATCTGTCAACCATACCGTGTATCCTATTGTTGTCGTAATGTCTTTATACATCCACTACATTAACATAGCTCATTGCCACACCTGAATTTTACATACAGTATCATGATTCCTCTCTTGGTGGCCAATCATAGGCTTTCTTTAAACCAACAAACACACAATTCCCCTGATCATTGAAATCTGCTCCGATGACCAATCTCTCCTCTTCCGATATGAGCATCATCAAAGTGTCCAATGCATTCCAAAAGTTGTTCTTCTCCTCTACACCTCGTCCCGCATGGGGAACACGCGCGCTAATGAGAGTCAATATAATCTCCTTTAATCTCTGGCTTCAACCATAACAACCTATCAGACACTCTCTTCACGTCTTACACACTATTTACAAATTCCTCCTTCAGTATGACTCCCACTGCATATGTGCATCATATTACACCAATGTGAAACCATCTCCAATGTTTTCTGGATTTGCTCCACTTCTATTTCGCCCTCGTACACACAGTAAGTCTACCTTTCTCCTGCATCACATCTACCAGTTCTACTTATGCTAGAATGTCTGTGTGTACGACTACCTGCCGCGGCATTGTAATGTCTATATCAAATGTCTGTATCATGAGATTAATTAAATAAGTTTCATCATTTCTCACCCTATCACAGCTTGCACAAGATAAAAGCCGCCTGCCAACAATATTGAGAAGAGGAGGAGCCCTGTAACATTGCCATGAGTATCAGGAAGAGCCACAGCGTTGGTCAGGCGAGAACCAACGTATACTCCGGCCGGAAGAAAATGTTGTCATGGTCGCCAAGATGCCCCGCTAGGGAGACAGTGAACAACCTTCTCCACGGTGCAGATTTTGTTGGCGTCCCAGCATACATCCAAGTCGATTCCCAGCCGATGTGTCTGCGCAAGTCTTTCCAAATACCGCCCGCCGATTCAACAAGGATCGACCCATCCACCTCGGCCGCTTGCTACAAGGCTGAGGACAAATGGGAAACCGTCGAGATTCGTTTCGTGCAATGCGGGGACTCTCCAGTTTGCCAAACCGGAAGCAATCCGGTGCGCTACGAAGAGCGCGACGTGTACCCCATGCAGGAATGTGAGTCGGTGGTCGGGACGAACCAAAATTCGGCTTGCAACTCACGGGAGTTGGTCCTGTGCAAGCAGACGGTACGCGTGGAGAAGGTGAAGGTGAGAAATCTCCTGGACAGCAATCGTCAGGTCTACGGCGATCCCAACACCAGCAGAAAGTCTGTGTACGTCCCCAAGTCAGACTCCAGGTCGATGGCTGCGCCCCAGTCCAGTGGGTCGTTTGTTCCCCGATTGAACCAATCACTGGATGAGGTGACCTGGGAATCGGATGTTTCTTTGTTATGCAGGGAGGCTTTGGGGCGTGCGGATCAATGCAACAGAATTGCGTCGAGCAGGCAACGGGAAGCAATGGATTTACCCCAAAAAGTAGTGGATTTACCCAAGAAAGTAGTAGATTTACCCAAGAAAGTAATGGATTTACCCAAGTATGGACACAGTCACATGCCCTGCACCACTGTCAATATACCAAGCGTGCATGCCCCAGAGAAAAATGAAGATAACCAATCAGAGAGAAGTGACAAAGCTTCTTTTCTAGACTACTCTTTCACCCTTTCGTCCAGTAGGTACAGTCGCAATGAAGCTGTTAAGCCTGGGGTCAGTCTGTCGAGTGGCAACGCTGCTCAAACTCATGAAGAAAAGGAAGGGGGAGAAAAAGGGACGGCTAAACGAAACGACGGTGGTGAAGAAGAAGGCAGAAAGGAAAAACTCAATGGTGCCTACTCTCTGCCAAAAGATGTAATCAATGAATACAAACAGACAGCCATAGACATTTTGCAGCAACGAAAACTTCTCAACAAAAAAGTGGAGAAAGAACCAGAGGCATTGCAAAAAAGCGGCCGCGCCTCTACCTGCCAACCCGGAGGCAATAACAGTGACGCCATCCAAGAACAAAACAGCCGATGTCCGAGCGTTAAAAATTCGTTGAACGGTAAAGACGACAAAACCAACATTCAGCGAGTAAATAATACACTCGCTTTGAAAAGTCCCAAGAAATCTAGCCCCAGAACACCCCCCATCAAAAAATGCCCTGCAAAAATCCAAAACAGTCCTAAAAATAGACCGTCGACACCGGTCAAAAGGAAGAGCCCGTCGCCGTCACCGGCAAAGTATGTCCAGCCGACCAGGTCGAATCAGGTGTCGCCGAACCCGGCTAAAACATCGAAGCGGTTTTCGGGGATGCCTGGCTCCAAATGGTCGCACGATCGCATGGCGTTGGACGACTTCCGGTCGGGCATCAAAAGTCAAGGTCTTCCGGATGCCCATGAACATTTTTACGAAAGCAGTGATATGGTTCGCAATTCTCCTACCACACAAATCGCCCACAGTGAATTTTCCAAAGGCGTCATGCACGACAGCATGGGGCTGACAGATGGGTTCCAGGACAGGCCCCTTCCAAATCGGGTGCTGATCGATGGAAAGACCAGGCCGCTGAAGGCACGTAGTCCCAAGTTCGGCCGAGCAATACTTGGCAAACACGTGCCGGCGTTAAGGAGCCTGGAGCCGCCCAGCGGGAAAGTGCAGGAGCGTTTTCCAGTTAAGGCAAACACGCTACACAAGGACGAGGAAATCCCCACCCAAACGAGCCGCAATATCCAGCTCATGGAAGGTATCCTCAAATCTCCCACGGCCAAGGCAGTGCAAGCGCTCGGCCGTTTTTATGAAGCCTGTGAAAACGAGACCAGCAGAGACCTTGTAGAGGACGTGGATATTTCCGTAAATGAAATATTGAACCAATATCGGGACATATTCCCGAAAAATAATATGGTGCCGGGGACAATGGAGACAAACAAATATATCGTCTCTAATGAGACCAGATGTCAACACGCTAAGATGAACAAAGACATTCCTTCTAACAAAATGGAAGGTAATCACTATTTGACACGTTCATTCAGCCCTCATGCCAACGAAAAATGCTATGACGCTTCCTTTAGGCCAAAACGTTGTAACCGGTTGAAAACGCCGGTTGACAATAAACCGTATTCCGTGGAAGTCGGGTTCGCCACCGCGATGAGAAAAAGAGGAAATTTAGCTTCCAATGCTTCCGATTCAAATAAGCGAACGGCATTCGAAGGCCCAGTAAAGAGCAATACTCATTCAAAACCTCCCCTGAAAAGTGACAAGAGGGCTACCTGGTCCTCTTCTTCTTTTGATAATTCTACGAAATTTTCACACAGAAACCACCCGCAAAGAGGCACGTATCATAATGACAACGGTAAGTTCGAAACCTACACGTGCACATCAGAACCAAATCTCACTAGCTCCAGACAAGCCAGCTGTTCTTCGTTTTCATCGCTGGGTTCTTCCACGAGACTGTCATCGACCAATCTCCTTGCAAAGACAACTTCCAAGTGGTCGCCAAGAAGGGGTTGTGTCCCCTACCAGTTCCAGCCCACGGCGAGTCTGGACAAGCACACGACTCTTTCCTCCTCCTCTTCTCTGGAAAATTCTTCAAACTTTTCCACCGGCAATATCACCCCAAATCTTTCACTGTCGACGCATGTTATGAGAATGAGCTCCTGTCCAAGCCAACACGAGTGGATTTTGAATTATGACAAACTGCGTGTTGCGAGCACTTCATCGTCTTTGGAGAGTCATTCACATTTATTGTCTGGCAACGTGGTCAAAAAATTTGCCAGCTCTGCCCCATTGCCTCGAAGTGGCCCAATGAATCAGTTTCCTCGGGCTGTTACCAATAAGTCCATGCCTCAACTTTATCCTTCATGCACTGTCGAAATCCCAAAATCGTCTTCTTTAAGTCAGTCCCAGTCCCTACTTAGAAGTCATAATCACGTCAAAAAGACCCCATCTAGTAGTAAAAGGCCTAAGCATGTACCAAGTCAACATTCGAAATCATTTTATCCACATGGAAGCCAATCACCATCTTGTATCAGCAGCACACAATGCGACTCCAGTTTGTCCTTAGTCTCGAACGGAAAGCCAAGGAAGCCACACTTCGACAGTGCAACCCCCAGCTGTACCAATTCTGCTTCGTATATAACAATGCCTTTTTCAAGGATACCCAGTCAGACGTTGGACAGGCCTGGGGCAGTTTCCACGCCTCCCCTTTTAGATACTCCCTCAAAAGCGTCGATCAAAAATAAGAAACCGAAGGCTAGAAAGTCAAAGAGGCCACAGGGAGCAAAATCGTTTCCTTATTCATCAAACGCGTATAAGCTAAGTGAGAGGCAATCGGCCTGCTTTTCACTTTCCTGTGTGGAAAACTGTGCCACGCGGCTGAGCTCTACGAGGGTTTCGACGAAAACTACAAAATTGGCACCTGCCTCCAACTCAGCCACACACAAAACTTCTCTTAGCCAGTCGCTACGGTCTTTACTACAAGGGCCTTCAGAAGTCGATTATTGGTCAGCAGTCCATGATTTGAGCACCACCTTTTCAGCCTCCAAGACAGGAAGTATTTCAGGAGTGCGAGCTTCTGGTAAGATAAGTGGATGTGTCCCTTCCGCCGGAATTCCAGAAAACGAAAAGCATAAAGACCTTAAGGTTAAGAATCTCAAGCCAGTATTTACCGTGGATGGAGCAGTGCCAGAAACCCCTGAAATCATCCCACAGAATGGCAGTTGGGATGAGAAGCAGCTAGACCATGCGTGTTGCCAAGCAAGAAATGAAACTCCAGTGACATTGATACAAGTGCCATCGCTGCATGCAAACAACGTTGGCAACAGAGAAGTTGTTAATGGCATTGACGATGTACTCACATGGGGTGGCCAACAGTTTCAAGTCTCAGAGGTCAAGGAATCGTATCTAGGGCATTGTAAGGCACCTCCCAAACATCAGTTGACGAGAACCCAACCATCGGCAATCTACAATCCGAAGGGCACTTCCACAAGAGAAAATAATGATGCAAACGAGGTTCCTCATAGCCAGAGTCACGAAACGGCCACAGAGAGCGTCGGATTAATGTGCAATTCCCCCTTGGGTCTTTCCTCTAATACACGATTGACGCAAGCTGACAAAACGAGCCCTAATGGGACTCAAAGTGTTGGGAATGTGCATCTGAATCAAAGCTACACAACGGAGAGCTTTTCCAAAGCACCTTCGACGGAAATAGATTCCAAAGATATAAACGAGTGTGACGAAAAGTCTAGTCCATCCAAATTTAAACTGCAATTCTTACATCCACGATTGGAAGATAGAGAAGATAAAGTAACGTCCTCTACTTTATTTAGGAGGCGAAAGATGATGTACGTGCCTAGGTCTGACGCCTCCATTTCAGGGCTCAACTACGGCAATAGAAAAGCACTGGAAAAAGCCGTCAATGCATACCTGCGTCTCAGAATAGCTTCCCCAGAATCAGACCTTTGCAAACATAGATATTCCCCAAGACGCCATAGTTCCATGCCAAAGGTACAAGATCAGAAATCAAAAGGACCCTCAAGGTCAAACTCGATGCCAGAGACTACTAACACAACAGTACAGGAGGACTCCGCTGGACTTCAACATTTCCATCTGGACTTTCGCCAAGGTCAAAGATTAGAATTCTTAAGTCGTAACATACACGTCGACACCTCTAGGCCAATCTGCTGCACGCCACCGCTTGTTCCGGCCCCCGAGACAAACACTTCTTGCAAAAGCGACTCGAAAAGCTGTGAAAACGCTGATATCGCTCCCAGTAGCAATTTCAGTGAGGCATCTTTGGAAGAATCGACCAAGTCTACAAGCGGCGTGATAAGCAAGATTGTGCGTAAAACGTGCCTGACTTTATCAGAAGGGAGGTGCCATCAGAGCGCATTGGCTAACGGTATTGGTGCATCAAGAGACAAGCCGGCGACCAGCTTGTCCGCTCATGAGCGCTCTGGGCAGTTTGAAATACCTTCCGACAACTCAGATTGGGATGATCCAATCGTAAAAACAGATATGACTGACGAAGCCATCGTAACTGAAACCGAACCCATTCCTCTCAGTAAACACGCTCGATCTATATATCAAATCGATAAGACGGTTACCGGTTTCAGTGAACCAGTGAAGACGGAATCAAACCACCAGAGATCCAACGATATTGAAGAGGTTCGAAAGCGCCGTCATCAAGAAACCAAATGTTTCCTCAATGATGACGGAAAAGGCCAAGCGGGAAAATTGAGACCGGTAACAGAACTCGAAAAACATCGCCAATTTTATTTCAGCAACGAGTGTGTTGTTGATTCTGGTACAGAGTTGTACCAAAGTGAATCAAAAACTGGCCGGGAAAACAGTATCTTGCAATCAGAAGCTCTAAGAGCAGAAAGGCTGACGAATCTTCGTGACGATTATCTCGCTATACCACACAATGCAAAATTTTTGGCCAACTTCAAACGCCAACATCATCTCTCACACAAAAGGTCAAACATTGAAAAAGATCGAGAAGACTTACCTGACACTTCAAGGAGAATGAACGTGAGCCATTGTGATTTCCATTTTGAAAATTTTACCGCCAACCTTTTGGAACTGGCAGGATTTGTTCGTCTACCCCTCAATGTTACACATTTGAAATACTTGAACAAGGTCTCAATATGCACGCATTTGTTGCCCAAGACTGAAATGTCTCCTGCAATGACTTTAAAAGGGAATATTGAGCCATATGACGAAAGTAGAAGTCCTATGCTGATTTCAAGAAATGGCGAGTATAAGGAAAGAAAATGCATTCCAAAAATATTGCCGATAGAAGCAGATGGGAAACGTAGAGGAAAAAACGTGCGTTCTTCTGCAGAAATCGTAAACAGCACGTCGTTTCCTCTTAAAAAAGTCAATTCTGTTGCTTCACACCAGTCCCAAAAAGCTGTTTCAGAAGAGCGTACAGAGGAAAGAAGTACAATAACAAGGTGCGTTTCTCGCCTGAAACAAAAAGAGGGCAAGGCTAGTGGAGTAACTGACTCTGAGAGTGAAAGACGTCTCCAAATCTTGGACCCGAGCCAAGACTTCATCGTCAATCCAATTGTGGACAGATATCTGAATAGTAATCAATATTCATATGGATTTTGGAAAACTAACATTGTACATCCTTTGAGTGTAATCATGCCCTTACTTTTGCCATCGAGTCCAAACTTTTTGTCTTTCTGGCCTGATTCTGAAAAGGAACGTAGAGGCAGGCAAAGTCATTATTGTGACCCCCAAGACAGGTCAGGGATCGACTTTGATTACAATGCCACACCTGAAGTGATCTTTATAAGCTTTGATGAAAGCGACGATTCGCCGTTTTACATACTGTCGCCCCCAATGCAGTTTATCTTACTTGACTCCGACCACAGCATGTTGGACATGCCAATGTCAATGCCGCACTGTCAGGAGACGTGGCAGAGTGGTCTTTACTACAAACAAACAACGGGAATCCCCGCTGGTGAAAGCTGCAGGAATATGTTCTACAGTTACAGTGGAGACGAAGAAGAAGAAGAAGAAGACGAAGAAAAAGAAGAAGAAGGAGAACAACAACAACAGCAACAGCAACAGCAACAACAACAACAACAACAACAACATCAACAACAACAACAAGAGCAAAAACAAGAAAGAGACCAAAGCTTTCCCTTTCTGGGCACAACTTTCCCAGATTTTCAATATTGTGACGATTTTGAGATGATGAATATACTTTCTGAAAACTGCATTGGTAATATGGACCTTGCCTCTTACCAACCTTTTCTGCCACTTGGCACAGCTGCAGATTTCATCGTTGAGGGGAATGATTTAGAAGCATTAGAGGATAATGATATATGCACTTTAATAAATAGCGATTTATCTTTTCTTTTGGATCAGACAGTGCAAAACCTGAAATCCCCGAGGATCGCCCGTGACAGCGTGCCAATGCAACACAACCAAGGTACCTGGCAGGACCATGTGCATCCTAATAACACAACCGATATTCCAACAAGGGAAAGCTTCACTACATACCAATATAACGACAAAGAGGAAGTAAATCGCGAGTACTGTCTTCCATTCAGACAGAAAACGAAAAAAACAGACTCCATGAACGATAAAAGTGTTAGCATACACGACGAAGCTTTTTGTTGTGCTAATCAGACAGACTGTACAGGAAAGAAAGTATATGAACCCAAGAACGAACGTCTTGAAGGAACATCACAAATCGCCGAGGTCAACAGGTTCAATGTAGAGACAGCATTGATGAGCGATATGAACATTGTGGGCGGGTGGCAAAATGACAACGAACCAGCATCTCAAGCACACCTAGAACATAAGCCTGTTGATATCACTCATTTTCTTTCCTGTGACGAATATGAAGAGTCTGTTGCAGCGGCAATGAAATTTCTGGAGAGTAATGACTCCGTTACCAATCAGTCAATCCCTGGGCGTGAGAATCTTGAAAACAATTTACCCTTTATCCAAAGCGCATTTGCTTTTACACCTATTGATGGTGATTCGTATCTTTATAGTACAGCTTCAAGTTGTAATTCTGATCTTCGAAACAATTTTGATTATTTACAGAGCAATAGTCAAAAGCAGGACGGAAAAAGTGATGGGAAAAACTTGTCGCAAGAAAATGAAAATACTCTAGCCGTTGACGTTAAAGTTGCAGTCAACATTGCTGTATCCTGTGAAGAAGGAAAAGAGAAAAATGCACAAAATAAGATATGTGGAATGAGCAGCAACGACAGTATTGCTCGAGAACAACTTACACGAGCATTACCTTCAAACAGCATTTCCAAGTTTGTCCCGTCTCAAAGTAAAGGACTAGCGGATACGAGAAGCCAACTCACCACGATATCAGAGTCGGAATCCTCACACCAGTTCTCGGACGCCACAACGTCAAAACACACCCTAGGCTATCACGGCGGAGATGCCCCCACGAGAAGGGCAGCCTTGGAGAATTCCTGGCAGAATAAAGACGACACGGATGAGAAAAGCCAGGCCGCGCTTGTTGGTCTCGAAGTCTTCAACACGTTGAAAGGTTCAGATCTGACGGAATCTGATACATCCAAATTGTCAGAGAGGGTGCTGCCGTTAAAGTCGAAGTGCTCTAAAAGCAAAGTAGGTCATACGCCATTGAATTGTGCTGTCAGTGCTGAGTCAGAGAAAGGAGAAGCTGACGATCAACAGGTAAAATATGAATCACCTGCAAGAAAACCCAAGTTGCGTCAGTCCGAGTTGAGATCGTGCGGGAAGACGCCTATTAATGACCTTGGATCACACCCTACACTTGCAAGCAAACCGGAAGAGATGGAGAGAAGGGGCTGCAGAAGTTCGTCCAGTGCATCTCATGTCGAAGACAGATTAAAAGATGACAACAAACTCATTGGCAAAGAAGCGTATTCAATTGCTAACATGAAAGGAACGAATGCGAATCAGAAATGTTTCTTTCAGAATCTATCCTCCCCTCCTCGTCGTACATCCGTCGAGCTTCAAGCGTGTGTTCCAAGCTTTCCCGCGAGACGTGCTGGTAGAACACGATGCAAGGAAGAGCGGCGACGTTCTAAAGAAGACAAGGGATCCGACTCGGAGGGAAAAACAGGACTGTCAAATGATCCGACCGCCGCCAGTCAAAGCAACGCCAGAAAACGCCCTCCCATTGAGTGCAGCTGCAAAAGGGAACCAATCTATGGAAAGGTCGATGCGAAATCAATTTCTGTAAAAGGTAAAGCTGTGCATGATAAACCACAAGATTGCCACGAAAAAGACTGTTGGAAGTCTGAAAATCATCAAAGATGCCGTAAGAAACGTCTTTCTAGCGAAGAAAAAAGATTTATATGTCCGTATCGTCATGGAAATCAAGAACCTGGAAGTCCATCCGGTTGGCCCAATACCATGCAGAGATTGGACCCCTTCTCTAAGAAACGAGTCAAGTTCTTTAGTTCGTCAAACGGACGTGAGAAGGGTTTTAGTGCTCAAACATCTGTTCAGAAATTACAGACACAGCATGAGACTACAAACAGGAAATCGAGAAGCAAATCGGTGACACGCGACAAAGATGTAATTATAGACAAGTCAGGAACATTTTTGAGAGATATTATGGATAAAAATACTAGAAACCATGATCGTTCAAGACGTCTGAAGGCTTTAGCCAATTCCTCAGAAACAGTCTACGAAAAAGGCATGCTTGGAACCCAGAAAAGCAAAAACAAAGATCGAGATTACCTACACATGCCAAACGCATGCCTTCAAAAGTGCAATCTCACATGTAAAGGTAACACCAGCAGATTCAATTCAACCAAGACATGCTGTCATTTGTCCCGAGAACAAGAAGTGAAAAATTTGATACGGTTTTATAGTGGTCGCTGCGATCAAAAACCTCTCACCAGTTACACGGGTATGGTTCAAATGACTGGCTGTGGTTCATGTTCGGACACCTGCGGCGACGTTGGCAGTCTGGTGACAGAGGTGGTCAACAGCTCCTCGTCTTTGATCAGATCAGATCAGCATGATGAAAAGACGCTCAAAACGCAGACACGACTTCCGCCATCCCTTTCCGAGGAGCACGACGAGTATGTTAAGTCTCACAACGACTCGACGGAGCTGGAGGGGAAAGGACTGAAAACCCTGTTAGCTTCATGTCTCGTAACTGCTCTTGAGAACGTCCTAAAGAAACGCTCTGTTTGGCAAAGAGGTCCAAACCGGTCCACTCATTTTCGAAGAAAAGCTAACAAACCGTCGGTTCGCCAGAAGCATTTAAGCAAAACGGATCAGGATGCGTACAATTGCACACCCGGATTCGGATGGGACACAAACACCTTGGCACAGGTCAGTCCCCTTCCAGCTGATGATCGAAGCAAACACAGCACTTCTATAAGCGAAGATGAAAAGACAACTCACAAAAGCAGGTACACCATTGATGCTTTTGAGTCCATCGCACTATCTTCAACGAAAGCCATAAACTACGTTCGGCTCCATAACCTCCCGCAATGCAACGAAAGAGACATCAACACTGCACACCACAAATCTCTTTCTGACGAGGACCTGACAACAAACGATGACATCCGGCCACCTTACAAACGTTGCAGGTCTGACGCCGACATCATTCACCTTGCTTATCAAGGCAACGCGATGCCTGTTGTGAAAATTTCGCACTACAGTGACATACATCAACTTAGCAGGCAGGACTCTAAGAGTGATTGCGAAGGTTCAACTTCGAATTTTGCGAGCACGTCCTACAGCAGTGGATCTGTCGACACCTTCCTGTCACCTAGAGACGCGTGTCATGATATGGCAGCGTGTGAACTGCTTTTCCCTGGACATCACTTCGCGAGAGTGGAAGGAGAGGAAGGTCCTGGGCGTAAGCACAAGACGACACTTTCTTTATCAGAAGGAAACCTATGTCTGAGACACCAACCAGCCTTTGCCCCAATGATTGAAGAGGAAGCCAAGAAGAGCGACGTAAATCCCATGCAAAATTTTAACTGCATAGAGATTGACACCGCTGATCAGATTTTCAGTTGGAACGAGAACGTTGAGTCACTGCAGACCAGGCTTGATGTAAGCGGTACACCGCAATACCCGCTTTCTTCATGGAAAATTAGTTTAGGGGAGGATAATAGAGCTTCGCATGATGTCACTCCCAATATGATGGAGTCTATTTCACAGATGTCGGGCAATACGACTCTT
The DNA here is from genome assembly GCA_039654525.1 of Melibe bucephala. NCBI lineage: Eukaryota > Metazoa > Mollusca > Gastropoda > Nudibranchia > Dendronotidae > Melibe > Melibe bucephala. The sequence goes on along the minus strand of JBCJKE010405138.1, from coordinate 3,172 downwards.
GATTCTAAAATGACAGAGTCGAAGCAATTAGGGATAAATTCCTCAAAAGTCAAATCAAATGTCTTAGAATATTGCATCACACCCCTTCGAAGCATGGAAGGGGACCAAGCAACAATTTACAGCCTGGGTAACTTGCGAAGTGAAAGCCTCTTAAACGAATGTGAAAGCTTAACAGATGAGGATATGAATGTTTCAAAAGCTGATGCAAGAATTTTCAAAGCCGAAGAGGTACTTTTGATAGCCTATGGGCAAAGCAAATTTGCTTCCTCGTCAGCTGAATCTTTAGCGAAGGATCAGAATGGGCAACTTGTCTTTGGAAAGGCAATACGATCTTTGAATACAGATAAAAACGATGACAGTTTACCGTCAAACAGGCCCAGTACGGATTTGAAGGCTGATGAAAGCATGCAGGAGCAAGACTTTATGAAAACTGGCGTTCTTGAGGAATATAATGAGAATTCTTCCCTGGATAGCACACGCGATCATTCAAAGATAGCATCGTTGTCAATGTCGATCAGGGAAAGAAAACTGTCTGGGAAGACAGCGTTATCAGAGACTGGCAGTGCTAAGGACCATTCGAGTTTCAACAGACATGTATTGGGCAAGAGTAAGCATGGCGGCTGCGGGATCCTCATGTCATCAAGGAACGAACGCGGCAATGATTGCAGCACACGGGATGTAGAAGAGCAACTGTCCGCCCCGAGAGCGACGGTTAATGAGAATGGAGTTTACCGGTCCGGTAGAGAGAAGGAACAGACGAGCAGGGGAGATGATTCTACCAGACGGATCAGCGTCCAGAGGACAAACGCTAGCAAAGGCCCGAAGCATGACACGACTTACCACTCCCTGGAAGAGCGTTTACTTGAAGGAAACACTCCTACCACAGATGGCGTATGGATATCTAAATCCAGTGGCTCTCTTCAGTCAGAAAAGAGTAGTATTGTGTTAAGGGAAGAAAGTGCCATGGGATTGGTTGAAGGATGGCGCTCAAATTTGCCTTACACTTCCAAAGATACAGACCCTGACTCAAAGGACACGCGTAACGCTGTAAAATTGATACCAGAATGTAGGGATCAGCCATTATCAAACCAATACATGAAATGTGATGCTATCAATGACAGGCTAAATATAAAGGACCATTGTGGCCTGCCAGTAATGCAAAGATTGTCTAAGATGTCCCAGACATCAAACGCCAGCCTTGAGCATGAAAAGACAGGTGAGGGGTGTAAGTCACCAACACTTACAGAAGGGGACGGGGAGCAAACAATGATTGATGGTGTTTGCTGGGATTTGTCATCTGCACATGGTAAGGGTGAACTTAATTTGAAGGAGACGGGTTGTAAGCAGAAGATACCGCGGGAACAATCGAAACATAAGGCCGACGAACAAAACTTGATAGAAACTTGTTTTCTTCCACCGCTGGTCCAGGAGTGCAGCAAGCGACCGGTGGCCAGTAATGAGAGAAGCGTTGGACATCAATTGACCGCCGAGACCTCCATGAAACCAAGCCAAAGTGTCCCCAGGAACTGTCATGACGATCAAGGGTTGAAACTCTCTTGTCAACCGCGGGTATTCCAGGGAAGTAGTAAGGATTCACTGACATCTGTAAACTTTCAGCATTCAATGACACGAAGGAGGGATGGAAATGCATTGACGCGGGGAGGGAGTCAGCATTCTATTTCACATGAAGATTGTGGGAATACCATGGTACATGAAAGCAGTCAGCATTCTATGACACATGGAGATTGTGGGAATACCATGGTACATGAAAGCAGTCAGCATTCAATGACAAATGGAGATTGCGGGAATACCATGGTACATGAAAGCATTCAGCGTTCTATGACACATGAAGATTGTGGGAATACCATGGTACATGAAAGCAGTCAGCGTTCTACGACACATGGAGTTTATGAGAATACCATGGTACATGAAAGCAGTCAGCATTCTATGACACATGAAGATTGTGGGAATACCATGGTACATGAAAGCAGTCAGCATTCTATGACACAGGAAGATTGTGGGAATACCATGGTACATGAAAGCAGTCAACATTCTACGACACATGAAGATTATGGGAATACCATGGTACATGAAAGCAGTCAGCATTCTATGACACATGGAGTCTATGAGGTTTCTATTGTACATGAAAGCAGTCAGCATTCTATGACACATGGAGTTTATGAGGTTTCTATTGTACATGAAAGCAAACATCTTTCATTGCCTTTTGAAAAGTATGAGAAAACCATGGCACAAGAAAGCAGCCAGTATTCGATGTCTAAAGGGTTTTGTGATATTGCAATGAGGCTAGAAGGCAGTCTGCAGCCTACGACACATTGGAATGAAGAGAATACCTACGTACCTGAAATAGCCCTACTTCCGATGAAATGTCTGACTGATATGGCAAAAATAAGCAGTCAGCGTGCCATGACACTCGGGAACTGTGATAATGCAACGGGGTATGAAAGCAGGCAGCCTTCAATGATAAATGATGGGTCTCAACCTTCGATGGTCCTTGAGCTAAGCAATTTACAAGAAAGCGGTCAGTTCTCGAAAGGACAAGAAAGCAGTCAGTTTTCGAATGTACAAGAAGGCAGTCAGTCTTCGAATGTACAAGAAGGCAGTCAGTTTTCGAATGTACAAGAAGGCAGTCAGTTTTCGAATGTACAAGAAGGCAGTCAGTTTTCGAATGTACAAGAAAGTAGTCAGTTTTCGAATGTACAAGAAGGCAGTAAGTATTCTATGGTACATGGTGACAGTCAATATTCTACGGTAGATGGTGACAGTCAACATTCTATGGTACATGGTGATAGTCAACATTCTATGGTATATGGTGACAGTCAACATTCTATGGTACATCGTGACAGTCAACATTTTATGGTACATGGTGACAGTCAACATTCTATGGTACACGGTGACAGTCAACATTCTATGGTACATCGTGACAGTCAACATTCTATGGTACATCGTGACAGTCAACATTCTATGGTACATCGTGACAGTCAACATTCTATGGTACATCGTGACAGTCAACATTCTATGGTACATCGTGACAGTCAACATTCTATGGTATATGGTGGCAGTCAACATTCTATGGCACATCGTGACAGTCAACATTCTATGGTACATGGTGACAGTCAACATTCTATGGTACATGGTGACAGTCAACATTCTA